>JBBPCY010109647.1:0-19141 GCA_037974405.1 Brachyalestes nurse | reverse complement strand
CGTCACATTTGTGATGTGACGTCACTTTTTTCCCATGCCTATAAGGACGTCCATGCTAGACGGCAGAAGTGAGTTGTAGGATTGGACGGAAAGTGTTTTAGTAGTTTAAAAGAGATAACAGGGATTCAAAAACATAAAAAAAATGGTTATTTCGTGCTGTACGGTGGGCTGTTCCTATTATTAAGACATTTTCCATGCATGTAATATTATGTATGCCAAAGTCGCAGAATTGCGACAAGACGTCATCATGAATAAAATAGATTGTAGTTACAAATATAATGTAATACAGCATTTGTATTCCCTATCACTAGTTAGCAGACGTGTAGTACTTTGATTTAAGACCAAAATTACATCATCTTTGTGTTCGAGTAAATAGCAGTGGAAACGAGCCTCGTGTCATTGGTGCGGAGGCAGTCAAAGGACATTACTAGCGGCATAGCTCCGCGGGACAAGCACCAATCCCCGTCAGACTTCACAGCTAGATGGGGCTCGGTGAGACATTTCCAACGACCCCTTGTTTGCCACAATATCCCCCAGAGTTATTAGCCAAAAACCGTTCACCTCGCCTGGGTGTCCCACTTCTGAGCAGCAAAGCAAAGCTCTGCGGTTCAAGCATGCAGACACTTCAAACTTTAATTTAACCTTTTTTCTAATTTTTAACCTTTTTTAAGCCACAAGCTTTTGAAATATTGATGTCAAAATCACATATTTAAAAATACTGGCCATTAAACTGGCGCTTTAAACTGGTGCTTAAAGGTTTAGTACGTAAAATTAACAAAGTGCTGTTAAATAGATTGAAATATTAATTAATATTAAATCAACTAAATTCAAATGTGATATCTCCGGTACATACAGACAAATCGTGTGGAGTAAAGTCGGGCAGGCAAGTTGCTTTGGTTAAATCCGTAAAGATCTCCGTGGGGAGAAGATATGGGTCTGTTTTTAAGTCTGCTATAGAAGTATCGATGTTTGTCGACTCCAACTTCCACTGATAACGGCATTGACATATTTAGATGTATACATACATATACATGGTGTGGGAAGCCAACTCACTGACTTCAGTGTTGAAGAAAAATTTTTAGCCCGTGAGGTTAACCTACCTGCTCCAGTAGCTCTCGGGTGAGAAAATCCTATCTGATGCCAAAGTAACTGAACATGACTGATCTGGAAATGTTTATCCCTTCTCTCTTTTTCCGGTTTTAGCGGACTTTGGAATCTCAGCGCAGATAACCGCCACTTTTGCACGTCGGATGTCCTTCATAGGGACGCCGTATTGGTAAGGCCTTGTGAAAAACTCACAAAATGTGCTGGATAAAATCACGCAACGTAACTTTCCTCTTTCTCTGGGTTGGTAGGGTGCTCCTTCTCTCCCACCATTCAGCATAACTGGGTTGTGCATCATTTCTGAATGGAGTAATTCTATACGTTCTAAGAATCTTACGTATTCCCACAGGATGGCACCCGAGGTGGCGGCAGTGGAGTTTAAAGGGGGCTACAATGAGCTGTGCGATATCTGGTCAGTAGGGATTACAGCCATAGAGTTGGCCGAGCTGCAGCCACCACTGTTTGACGTTCATCCACTAAGGTAATTGCCAGGGCCATTTTTTGGTCCCAGTCTGCCCCTGCACACACATTGGTGACCATGGAATTTAGTACAAAATTATTCATTTTTAGTACTATTTATTATTATTATAATTATTGTTGTTGTGGTGCTTTCAGGGTGTTATTCCTCATGTCTAAAAGTGGCTACCAACCTCCAAAACTCAAAGAGAAGTCCAAGTGGTGAGAGAATCCGAGTATTTGTGAACCTACGCCTACAAACACTACCTCGTACACACTCCATTATTAATCAAGAATGAAAATATGTAATAAATCACAATAGTGTCACTCAAATCAATGTTTTTAGTCTAAGACAGATTGCTCAGGGGAGCGTAGTTAGGGGGTGGGCTAAATTGACCATAACATTGTGTAGAAGATTAAGAGGAGAACTCCTTCAGTGACATCCGACAGGTTTCTGCAAACCAGCACACAGATGTTATTTCAAGTACAATAAAATGTGAGAAAAAAGTACATGTATAGGGATTTTAACAGTGTCCCCCTCCCAAAAAAATATTAATGTTTTACAATATTGTTATTGTTTTTACAGTATTGTTAGAATGTGTTAATGTGTGTGTGTGTGTGTGTGTGTGTGTGTGTGTGTGTTTCAGGTCTTCTGTGTTTTATAACTTTGTGAAGTCAATGCTAATAAGGAACCCCAAAAAGAGACCAAGCGCCAAGAAGATGCTCACTGTGAGTATGCACACACACAACCACTGGTATTACTGTATTTGTATTTCACTGACTTGTATTATACTGCATAATGCTTGTATAATACTTTCAGTAATGCTACACCTACACTTAAGCCTGACCCTTACCTTTAATCTCAGTCTGTCTGTGCTCTGTTAGTTAAAACTTGCTCTGGAAAGCGCATTTCGATAGTGGGGGCCAGCAAAATGTCCTCGCTTCTAGTATTTCTATCATTTTGCGGACATGTGGTCCTCACAAAGTGATAAAATCAAACACATGGACAAGCAGCCAAACTATGCAGGGTATACCTCGGAGAGAGCGAGGCACACAGGCCTTACCACTCTTTTCTTTCTCTTCCTCAGCACCTGTTTGTGACCCAGCAGTGCTTGAAGCAGGATTTAACCCTCGAGCTCCTGGACAAACTCCGACATCCTGAGAAACTGAAAGAATGTTTACAACCTGATGATGAGGACATAGAGGTACCCTCCATTCATGTACACAAACACACACACACACACATACACACACACACACACACGCACACACATTCTTTACATTTTATACAGACCTGATGTTTGGTATCTGGAACGACTGGTGGTCTGCACTGAGGATCCAGAAGCTTGGCTTCTAGGAATTAGTTTATATCCCAACCCCACATTGCAACACAGATATGTCATTTCAAACAGACTTGCTTGTGTGGTTTCTGATATCGTGTGACACAGAGTCAGGCCTGATGACCCTGGGACCATGGACGAAGCTGGCAGTAGAGTCAATAGAGGTGTGGTGGGGTGGAAAAGCTTTCATTTAGTCAGCGAGGGATGGTGTAATTTCTAATTTTGTCAATTAGTAAGAAGGTTTTGTTTGGTTGGCAATGCGGTTTCACAACAAAAACAACAATGTTGGTTAGTGTGTTTGTGCGTGTGTGTGTGTGTGTGTGCGCATGTGGGTGTTGTACCTATTGAAGGCATAGTTCAACTATACATGCTAATATCACTAACAATGATTAGTGGTCATACATGCTAGTGGTCACAAGTTGACATCATATACATTCAACAATACTAATCAGTGACTACTGGCTTTCAGTTATTGTCGGCAACATTAGCACTGCTGTTCCTTTCAGTGAACAAATAAAGTAAATCGACTCCTACAATCCCACAGATGGTGGTGCCAAGCTCCCTCCGAAGGATTCACTCGATAAATCGACACAACCAGGCCGAGAGAACCAACTCTGACATAAGCTGTAAGAGTTGCCTCTTTCTCTCTTCTCTTTTGCTCTCCTTCTCACTCTCTCTTCCCTCCCATTCCCCCTCTCTGTATTTATTCTCTCTGTCTCTCTATTCTTCTCCCTCTTTCTCCCTCTCTCTCTCATTCCAAAACACATTTCCTCTCTTTCAGTGGATCAGATCTACACACAGAGACCAGTGAGCAAAAAGGCAGAGTCGCCAGACGCAACAGTGAGTGTGTGTTTGTGTGTCGGATATGAAAAAAGACATGATTGAACAAGCGAAATGTATCATGTGTATATACACCCAAAAAATATAAAAAAGAATATAAATATATAAATGATGTAAGCCTTTTATGACAACTGACATTAACCTACACTGACTTACAAGGCTTATTCCAACAAGCATCCACTGTCTTTGTTAAGAAACCTTAACAAATTGGCCTTTATGACAAGTGGCATTTGTTGGAGTAAACCTTTATAAATTACCTACATTTACCTGTTATGACAGACTTCTGCAAGTATCATAAAGCTTAATGAACACTTCTCTCCAGTAAAGTATTACCGATATTCTTTCTCTACAGTTACGGCCCTCAGGTGAATGTCAGTGGGTGAGATCTCCAGGTAGCCCGCCTGAAGGCTCAACCAGGTAAATGCTTTAAATGCTTTACATAAAACATAAACATAGAAGTGAAATTTACTTAACAATGTGTGTAAGGTGTGTGTAAATACAGTACTTTGAGCCCCACGTAGCTGATATGAAAAAAGAGGATGGTTTCGCTAAGTTGGCGTGTGCACTTACGCAAAAAATATCTAGTGCTTCACTTGCTAATATCTCGTGACAGAAAGGTTCAAGCTTCACAAAATTTGACATGTTGCATCACTACCACATTCTTTGTATGCCTGCCAAAATTCATATCTCAGTCATGATATGTTTTCTTTTTTAACAGGGATGACAGCACTGACTCAGATGACGACTATGACGATGTGGAAATGTAAGAGAAACTGGTTTTTAAACTGAAAGAATGTTTATTGTAAAGTTTATGATGCACAGAAAGACTGGTTCTGAAGTCTGATAGTATTATGCATCTTTAAAAAATAAAGATGACATTTTGTCCATAACAACAAGCATAGATCCATTAATCCTACATATTTAAGGTGGTGTGAGAAGCATCGTTAGCCATGCTCCACTCACAAAGACCTTCTTTCATAGGCAGGTTGTGAAAGCTTTACAGGACTAAAGTAAAAAGTCCCATCTAGCCTAATGATAACTGCAACCTGTACCATAAACTATGATGACAGGACCACCCTACCCACCCAGCTACAGAAAGGACAGTTATGCTCAGAGAGAGAGAGAGAGAGAGAGAGAGAGAGAGAGAGAGAGAGAGAGAGAGAGAGAGAGAGGACAATTGTGCTCTCTTGGACATGGATGACTCACAATCTCCTGATGACAGGACCAATCATCTTAAATGCTAGATAAATACATTTTTTCTCCTAAAAGTGAGCATAAACCTTTAATGTTAGATGAGTTTGGACTATTTGCTCATAGATGACAAATGTCGCTTCTTCTTGTTTCCTCCCACAGACCCATCAGTCATTTCACAAGGTATGACCTTAGTCTGATCCAAACCACACAAACATACACACACACACACACACACACACACAATATAAATACACTACACAAATTTAGTATTACTGTATTTGTTTGGACCTGAGGAGGACTTCCGTGGACTTCCATTCTACATCAAAAACGAACCTAACCTTAAAGGAATAGTACAACCATGCATGCTAATACCAACGGTTTATGACTGCTGCTAGATTACAGTATCTGTCATCTTACTATATTCATTCAAAACCAGTACTGTAACTGCTTTTGTTGACTGCACAGTATATTGTATTGTTGTGAAATATTTATTGCTGCTGTTTTTCTTGCACACTCTCTCTCTGCTTTCTTTGCACTCTGTGTATTTTGTCCTGTTGGTACTTATGCAGCCTTGTGGTGTTTTTGTTCTTGTGTTGCACCATGGTCTTGGAGAAACGTTGTTTCATGTCAGTGTGACAAACAGCAAAATGTCGCCATTTCTACAAATGATCATGTTGTCCTATTTTGAGGACATTCAATATTTATAAAGAGATGAATACAGGAGGCCAATGCAATGTTTTTACCCCCTCTCTCTCTGTCTCAATGTCTCTGTCTCTCTCCGCAGTAACACACTTCCTGCTGATGATGTTCCTCCTCCTCTTCCTCCAAAGGTAAGTCTGAGATCAGCCTTTATAGCAGGAACACAAATACAAACAAAGGATACCAATACCAATCCGATGCGGACACGGATTACCCTAGAGCAGTGCCACGGACCAGTTTCATGTAAAAAAATATTTTCATGGACCAGTATAGACACAACTAAAAACATTTGTGTGCAGCTGGATGGCCTAGTGGTTAGGGCGTTGGCCCTGCAATCAGAAGGTTTCCTGCCCTCCTGCCCTAGGGTATCTGTTGATACGGATATTAATCCAATACCATCTTTTTTTCCCTCTCTTCAACAACTAAGCTGTTAATAATACATTAGCGACAAATCCTTGCTGCTCATCTGTGTTACTTTTGTCCTCATCTGTGTGTCTCTTTTCATGGCATGCTACCACCTAATCAGAACAATTACAGACAAAAGAATAGATTCAGGTCTATTTGAGGTCTGGGGCTGAAATTTGGATTTCAATCCCTTGACCCTGTCTGAGGTGGTTTTAATATTTGTGGTGTGTGTGTGTGTTTCCAGCCTAAGATCCGTAGCAGTTCAGAGGAGAGTATGGCTGGAGATGATGAGCGGGTTAGAGCTCCGTGTCTGTTTGCTCCCCAACCCCTGCTCAGAACATCCAGCGGGACACAGACACGTCCTCGGCCTGTACCACGCCCCCGATCCGTCCGCAGCGTCAATTCAGGTGGGTAACATTAAATTAGGGGTTGCATACCATTCGTTTTTCTAGCCATTCAATTAAGTAGCCAACTTGTTACTATTAAACCAAGTGTCCAGACCTCAACGAAACATATTGGTTGCAGCTCGCTAACAGGGTCTGAGGTGTGAGATGTGCGGAAGAGGTTTTTGTTGTATTTCAGGATGGTTCAGAAGTGCAGACTGTCAGATGTAATCTGTACATGAAGGTTTTACCTCAGCTTCCTGAATCTGACTCTCACACAGAATTTTAGATGATCGATACTGAACTTGAGCATGTTTGACCACCACTTCCAGTTTGTTGGACTGGTGTGAACATGCCTGAGAACACTATCTACATAATGCAGGATATAAACAATATAAATAAGTAACTTACCAGTAACACAAATAGTTGATAGAAGTATGTCATAGAGATCAGTAGTAGATAAGTAAGGTTTACATAAGTAGCGATACTCACATGGTAAGACTAAGCACCCGAACATGTGCACAATATTGTACGTGATAGCCTATTGCACATAATAGTAAGATAATAATGCACATAGTGATACACATAATGATAGTGATTTAAACCCAGTAGGACATTGCACTACAAAGTAGCAGGAGGTTATAGTGTGGATGTGTGACAGAAGGAGTAGTTGTAGAGTCTGTTGGTGGTGGAATGTTTACCAAGTGCTAGTAGCAAGCAGTTGCTATCTCCACACTACTAAGCCTTCCAGAGCAAGATGTAGTCCCAGTTACTGAATCAGAAAACTGTCGCTATGTATTAAAACGTTTTTCCTGAATTTTGTTGGTGCATCTATAGTATAGTAGACATATAGTATCCAAAGACTGATGTGTGTGTGTGTGTATGTGTGTGGGTGTGGGTGGATGGGTGTGTTCTAGCAGACCCCTCCACATTTTCAGGTTTTAGGTCCGACAACTCGGTGGATCCACAGCTTCCCCCTGAATTACCGCCCAAGAAAGACAGGAGGCGCAGACAGCCTGTAAAGGTAGAAGACTCACTCACTGGCCACCTTTTTCAAATCCACACATCCACTCAGTGGCCACGTTATTAGAAACACATTTTACTTCCACTCACCGGACACTTTATTAGAAACACCTTTTACTTCCACTCACTGGCCAATTTATTGTAAACACCCACTTTGTCTGGTGCTGCACAGTTTATCAGCCACCACCCAATTCATTACTGTTCAGAGATTATGGTGGACTGTCCTCAGCATAGCAGGGACTCTAAGATGGCAGTGGCAAGGTGCTGTGTTTAAATACATCAATCCTTTTGTTTAGTCTTGAATTATTTTCCTCTGTAACAGGATCCGCCTGAATGTGCAAGTCCACTACTGAAGAGGCCACTAGTAAGGACTTCAGCTATAATAAATAAGGCTCATTTGTTTGCTTTTTTCTATTAGATGATTGTATTAGATGGTTGTTGCCCTTCCTCATAAATATTTTTATAATGCTTTGGGTTTGGGAGGAGCTCACTATAAATAAATCAGTGTTCTAGTTTCACAGTAGTCAGAAACCATCCACATTGTTTATTCTGACAGACCTCTCTGCCATTGCTTTCTCAGATTTACTTTAAAAAGGTTTTCCATGGCTGTCCTATAAAAATTAACTGCACCACGGTGTGGGACCACCCCACTACCAAAGGTAAGACACTTCACACCAGGTTGTTGGTGCTACTGCTGCTAATAGTGCTATTTACTCTTTAACAGTGCTGTAAACAAATAAATCAAGAAACACAGTAGAAAAGTAAAGCAGGAGCTGTACCCCCAACCTCCCTCTCTCTTTCTCTCATGATCTCTTTCTATTTCTCCCGGTCTCTCATCCTCTCTTTTTCTCTCTCTTTTCTCTTTTTCTCTATCTCTTTTTCTCTTGCTGTGACTCTCCCCACCTTCTCTCTTTAGACCACCATCTGATCCTGGGGGCTGATGAAGGAATATTCACATTCAATCTGAACAGCTCTGAGGCCACAATTGAGCTGGTAAAAGACTCAAACACACACACACACACACACACACACAGCTCCAGAGAGGACAGTCCTATGTTTCACTTGTACAGATGTGAAAAAGTCCACGTATTATATTATTGCTAATTTTTACACAACCATTTTCCCACCACTATTCTCTTTGTTCATTAAGATTTAAACAGGCTGCACCTTTGGGACTGATATATGTAAATGCTTCGATTGCCTGCCCCGTTTCATTCAAGGCTAAAAAACACATTGTAACTCTAGTGTGAATGTGTGGGGCTAAACGGCTGTGAAATAAATAGGTGTATGTATATAAATGTAATGGTGTTTGTGACATCACAAAGACAGCAAATTCAAAATGGAGTCCAGTTTCCAATGATGGTCTGTATGGATGAGAAATTAATGTTTTTAAACATTTCCACGAAATGGGTCCTTTAAAGCTATTAGTAGTTACTGGTCAGAGCTGATGCGTTGGGAAAGTTGTTTGTCTCATGTGTTGTCCCTTGGGGGATGAATAAAGTATTTTTAAATTTAACTTGAATTGAATGTCCCACTGTTCTGTCTCTTTTTCTTCACCTAAGCTGTTTCCAGGGAAAAGCACATGGGTCCACACCATCAATAACGTCCTAATGTCTATATCAGGTATGTCAGAAGGATGTATAATTTCTTACGTGTGCTAATGCTAACCACTACTATCTAATGCAATAAACTACTAAATTTCAACACAAGATCATCATACCTGATATGATACTACTGTGATATTTGCGCCCTAATATGATATTATTGCGAATCTTGGATGGCGCATTGCTTACAGTTTCTGCAGCGCCTCGCTCTTCCTTTCCAATGTCCTCAAGAGAAGAATGATGTCTTTTGCCATTTTATGAACTTCATAGGCAATCAGAGAAGATGTCTGTACCAAAATAAAAGTCTTAAATGCATTTAAGTCTTTATAAAATAATATAAAATTAATTCTGATACTTGGCACTGTTGTCTCTATATAATATTGTGCCAAAAATATTGCATGCTACATGGTATAAGTCTTTATCTCCCACCTTTAATCAGTATTATCTTCCTCAGATTCTTTTTTTGCAAAACCAAAATGTGTCCTTCACATTTATTACAAGCACAGAAAATGACATAGGTTTGTGTGTTTTATTATGGAGGCTAGATGCCCTCATTTATGCCCTCCTCTCTCTCTCTCTCTCTTTCTCCCTCTCTCTCTCTCTCTCTATCTGTGTGTGTGTGTTTGTGTGTGTGTGTCTCAGGAAAGTCTTCCCAGCTACACTCACATTCTCTGAAGGAGCTGCATGAGCAGGCTCGGAAGGAGCATCGTATGGTTGCCCTGCCAACACACAGATTGTTGCCCAGGTAACTTTACGTAACTAATTGATCTGTCAAATGTTTACTTAGCCAACTAATAATTATCAACCCCCACACTTCATGCAGTGTATTGCAATCTGTCAGAATGATAGAGTGGATTATATGAATATTATAAACCATTATAGGGTGCTTTTTGAACAAGATAACAGAAACCATATCGCCCCCTACATTTCCCCTAGTGCATAACAGTCTGTCAGAAAGACTGTGTAGATCATATAACATTATAAATCATTTACTAAATAGCATAATAGAAATCATATTACCCTCTACTCTTCCTATAGTGTATTGCAGTCTGTCAGAATGATTGTGCATCAGGTGACATTATAAACAGGGGTTGACAGAATTACACCCAATTTCAAAAATTTTCACCTTACCATGGGCGCTGGAACCATTCCACAATTCTTGCTTGTGTACCGCTTATGTCAATCCCTGATTATAAAGCATTAAAGAGTGTGTTTTGTTTTTAAAACGGTATGAACAAATTTGTCAATTAAACAAATTTGTCAATGAATCGCTCTTTTCTGAAAGAGCTTACTGGCTTACTCAGCGTGAACCCAGTGCACATGTTGCGCAGTAGATATGTGCAGGATCTTCTGCATAGCCTGCAAATGGAGAAACCGCACACACTCTCCGGTGCTGTCAATGGAACTTCAGCACTACTTACATTTAGGTGACCTACATAAAGCCATATCACAGCTTGCTACTGCAAACTACCACACACACACTCACAAACACCCACATACACAGTAATCCACACCTACATGCGTCCATTTAGGTGCATGCATGCTTGCACACACACACACACACACACACACTCTCTTTTTAACCATATGAACTCTGCAAGTGTATATTTTTCACCTTGTTGTCTTGAACAGGAAATTTGCAATCACCACCAAGATTCCAGAAACAAAGGGGTGCCGGGCCTGTTCTGTGGGTAAGACACGCCACTTTAGTTTTCCTCAGATCAAGTGACTTTCATGTAAATGATTCAAAGACCAGCAGTTTCTCATGTGTGTGTTTGAAATAGATATTTAAAATGCATAATTTTATTACCAGTATTTCACCATGTTGGAGAAAAATGGTTTTGTGCATTACTCAGAGCAATTTTCTTTTAAATACTCTTGGCTCACATACACAACATTGATGCACAATATTACTCAATGGCATGTCAATGATTAAAACATTTACATTTATAGGCATTATATATGCTTAAATAAATCAGTATACATATACAGCTCTGGAAAGAAAGAAGAGACCACTCCACTGCCAAAATGTTCAGTTTCTCTTTTATAGGTGCAAATATTGAACTGAAGCGCTTTGCCTTAGTTGTTCAGAACTGCTGACAATATTTCTCCTAATTTCCAAATAAAAATATTGTTCTTAAAAACATAATTTTAGAGGAAGTGACAAAACATCTAAATCACAGAAATTGTTCAGTGTTTACCAAACTTTAATAATTCATAGAAACCAAATCTCTTGTTCATGAAATGGCAATAATTACCTTTGACGTACTTCTAGTAGTGTTTTACCATCCAACTGGTCACATTGCAAGACAAGTGTGTTGATTACAGCAGTGTTTTTTATACTTTTCCTCATTAAATAAGTTGATTCGGGTGAACACTAATCAGTGCCTCATAAAGAAGAATGAGGTGCTTGTGTAGGAATTTAACAGACACTGGCAAGGAATGGTTGTCATGCTCATTGAAATGCTGATTTAAAAATAATAGTTCTTCCTTTTTTTGGCTCACATTTTCAGTCCAGTCCCTGTTTTAGAAATGTAATTAACTCAGACACCAGTTCAGATCAGCATCTGCAACAATTATTGGGCTGTATTCAGACTGAGAAGCCTCAACGAATCAAAATCCTCCCGATGGTTAACGTTGCCAATAATAAATTGAAGCTAATGGGGGCAGTACAAGTTCCTCAAAACCTCCTGCCCTTTTGCATAGCAAGAGTCTGTTCCTCCTTTTCATACACAATACGTTTCTTCATGCGCGCTCTTAGAGGAACCGAGAGGTTTTTAAAGGCTAAAAGATCCTCACAGAATCTGCAGTGCCGTTTATAACCATGATTTGACCACAGGCCGCATTGAAGTGGCTCCCCGACCCAACATAAGCGTGCGTTAAATGTCCAAGACATGTGGACTGTCTGCTTCTTCTTGAGGAACTTTGAGGCTAATGGAGCAAATTGGTCATGGAACCTTATGTCCCACTGATTAGCATTATAAACACTGGTAGTGGTGGTAGTTGCCTAGTGGATAAAACACTTGACTGAGAACCCGATGACCACAAAGTCGCAGGTTTGATCCCCACTTCCTACCATTGTGTCCTTGAGCAAGAAGCTGAACCCTCTGTTGCTCCAGGGGGACTGTCCCTGCAACTAATGATTGTTCTGGATGAGGGCGTCGGCCAAATGCCCTTTTATGTTTACTGCACAGCTACATCGCAGTGCTACTTGCATCAAACCGTCAGCTTGGTCAAACAACTGCATTGGGGCTGTGATGTGGGGGGGTGGGCTGTACAGTGTAAATGTGCTGTTCCCTTTCTCTTACTTTAGCCACCAATTCTCAGCGAGGCTGTGTGTTTCTGTGCGGTGCGCTGGAGTCCAGCGTGGTCCTGCTGCAGTGGTACGAGCCCATGCACAAGTTCATGCTCATAAAGGTCAGTGGCTTTTCACCCTTCCGCCCGACTGGCTGCCCAGACTCTCAGTGTGACTGATGTGAATGTGCTGTGTGGGGGTCAGTGTCTGTATTAGGGGGCTCTACACATTTCTTCTCAGACCTGGTAATTATAAAAATAAGTAGTGTAAATAAAATATGGTAAAATATACATTATGTAATTAAAATTTAGGTTATCATTTAAATAACACCACACGAATAAAATGTAAAATTCAACAAACACTGCATTCATATACAATTGAGCTCACGTAAATCAAATGTAACAAATTATTTTACATGAATAAAATGTTTATATTGGAAAAAATTTAATGTAATAAAATATACATGATATTACATGATATAACTAAATGTTACATAAATTCAATTCAACATTTTACCTCGTTCTGTGAGCTATTTTGCCTGTTTTTCAATAAAAATTGACACCATCATGCACCAGCACACCTGTATTGAGCATATTTATATATTTAGGAACCTTCTGCTGCTTCGGCTTCTAAACTGGTGTGTGTGTGTGTGTGTGTTTATGAGCTGAATTTCTTTCCCCTCCTACACACACCCACAAACAACCCTGGCAGTCACATGAACTGACACTCCTGACCTCTAAACCCAGGAGTCGTAAGTGTCAGAAGTACTGAATTAATAACATGTGGGCTGATCGGGAGAGTTCGGGTTCACAAATTCCTATTAATGCTTTTTTAGGAAGATTAATTATAAATATTTATATATGTGTGCAAATCCACATACACACACACACTTAAAACAAAGATAAGCTAGCTATTGTGTTTCTTCCAATTTCCAAGAGAAGAATAAGGCCTTGCGCCACCTTATGGACTTCAGAAGCTTATCAGAGTAGACTTGTGTACCAAAACAAAAGTAAATTAAACTGAAAAATTTTACATGAAATATATAAAAAATATAAAATAATATTAAATAAATAAATACTTGGCACCATTGTATCAGAAAAGCATCCATTGAACATAAACATTGCTTTGAGGAGTGGGTAGACTAAATGTGCTAAACCCCAGCCTGACCAGCACTCTGCGTTCTGACCCACAGCACTTTGACTTCCCACTGCCCAACCCTCTGCGTGTGTTTGAGATGGTGGTGGCTCCGGAGCAGGAGTATCCACTAGTGTGTATCGCAGTCAGCCGGGGACCGAGTTCCTCACAGCCCGTTCACATGGAGTACATCAACCTCAACTCCAACACATCCTGGTTTACCAACACCGGCCTCGGTGAGTAAACAACAACAATAAGAATACTAATAAGAATGATAATAGTAATAATAATAGTGACTATACTGTTAGTATCAGTATGATCTTCAGTGACCATATGATTATAAATATTGATAAAGAAAGAGAAATGTAAAATGCTCAAATTAACCTAATCTGCCTGTGTTTATCTTTATGTGGTTGCATGTCTTCTAGAGGCCAAAAGTGCAGAGAAAGTTCAGCTGAGTCAGCTGGACAGCAGCACACTCCTTGTTCTCATTGAGAGTAAGTGGACAGTATTTTCAGACATGGATAGTGTGTATATCAGACTGTTTGTAGACTTGGAGACTAGAAACACCCACCTTGTTCTTAAACTCACTGACCACATCACTGGAATCTCCTGGAACCTACTTTTTGCTTATTCTCACTGGTCACTTGTACAGTTACAGGCAAAGAGCAGCTCTGTGGTCAGAAACCTATGAAGAGGTCACCACCCCTCCTCCTAGAGGTCCACCTTTTCTGTGGTTTCACCCCAAACCAAACCCAGCACACCTCTTTGAGCTACTCAAGGCCTACTGAAGGCAATAGTTAGGTGTAGATCAATTAGGGCTGGAGCTAAAATCTGCAGAGATGTAGATCTCCAGAAGCAGAGCTGGTGACCACAGACTATGGCGAACCGTGCATCAATAGGTCTCTTAGTGAACACCAGTGCAATATGTTTTTTCCTACATTTCCTACATTATTCAGCGTTGCACAGCCTGTTGACGTCTCTTGGCTGTTATGTTTCAGATTCAGTATATATGGTGAACCTGGAGGGGGTGATGAAGAGTCACAGGAAACTGCAGATGGAGGTCAGCTTTTCTATGGAAGTGGAATCACTGGGTAAGAGATCACAGTGAAGGCTGTCATTGTCTTTTTCTAAACACTAGTTCTAAATTACAGCAGTATCTACACAGCAGTTTAACTGATAACGTTGGGGGAGGTCACTTTAAAAATTTTCTCTCAAACTGAACGGGACACTTTCCCTGGATTAAATAAATCTCACTACTTTACCAATCAGACAGTACAACCCATGGGTCTTTTTAGTCATACTAAAATATAGTAGTCATACTATACTATAATATATAATACAATATTACTGGAATTCTTTAATCTCAACCACTTTGACTATCATTTCTATTTCTGCAAGAGAGGAATGATATGTTGCGCCACCTTGTGGAATTCAGAGGTAATGTTATCAGAGTAGATATCTGTACCAAAATAAAAGAAAATACATTTTAAAAATCATAATGTTAAATGAGGTGGGGTTCTAGCTAAGTGATGGGAAGAGGTTTTAGGTTACATAATGAATTACATTTACATTTACATGTCTCTCTCGGTTTGTCTTTCTACGTAGTCTATATTGAGGACACATTGTTGGTGGTGTGGAAGTATGGCTGGCAGAGGCGAGGAGAACTTTTCTCTGAAATTCTGCAGGAGATCACAGAGTACAAGAAAACGTTTCGCCTCATTGGCTCCGACAGGTAAACACAAATCATTCACATGGGCAAACACACTTGGACACACAAATGTTAAATTAAGGTCAAGCCTGGTCTAATTAAAGAAAGCACCCAAATCCGTTTCTACATGACTGTTTTCCAGCTTCTCTCTACTGTAACCTTAAGCCTGATACGTGTAAATGAGCTCTGTTCAGATTGGCTGCCCTATATTGCACCTCATTCAAAAAGCAGTGGGGCCTAAGACACTCTTCATAGCTTCCATAGTAATGGGCTATCCTGCTGTAGGCCAAAAAGGTGTAGGTTTATGTGACCTCATAAAAACAGCGATCATATGTGGTCACAGCTCTACACATGGGCATCTAACTTTCAGTTTCATTTGACTGTGTGATTTTTGTTAATTTTCTTTTGACAGAATGGTTGTCTTGGAGACGCGGCAGAGTGAAGAGCAGTCGGGAATGAGTAATCTATACATCCTGGAGATCGCAGAAAGCTTATCGCTCCTTGCCTGAACACACTTTCAGGTCCTGTCCCGACAGCCTTTTTTGTATAAGATGAAATGTGGACATGGACATCACATGTATGCGAGTGCCACAAACACTGGACATTTCTCCTGCCTCTGCTGACACACGTCCCTTTGTATGTGTGTGTTTGTGTGTGCCCCCACTTTTTCCTTTTTTGCTTGGACCTACGTGTGTTTGTACATCTTCAATGTATGTGTGCTATAAGATGATGGACTGTGAAGCAAAAGTCAGCACCTGTTCATCTAAGCTGAAGCCAAAGCTCATCTGGAGGACAGAAAACTGTAGACCAGAGCCATCATGACTGATCCAGGGACATGACTGAACACATGAAAAGTCAGAAACGTCCACTCCATCCCTCCACCCTAATTCCACTTTTAAAACTGTCAGTGCTAATTAGAAATTAGCATGACAGTCTAAATATGGTCCAAATGGAGTTCACAGGGAATGAATGTGTAGTGTATCGACAGGTGAAAATCATGTTTACACAGTTTCCCCCTCACCCCAGATGAAGTCGATTGGGTAAGACCTGTTTAGTACCCGACGTGTGGTTCTTTTGCAAAATGCAGAGAAGCTACAAGGCTAATGTTGCTAAAAAGTGGTGGCATCTTACAGCTCCAGTACAAACCCAAAGGCAAGAGCACCCCCACATCAGGAATACACCAACAGACCAGGGCTGTATATGAGTGTATATGAGCATATATGTCAACTAACAATATATAAATTAGTCAGTATAGATCACTCTGTATATATTATATGACATACACTGTTATTGACAGTGTACGTGTATATGAGTGTATGTCCTATATATTATATATACAGAATGATCTATACAGACTGAATGATATATATCACATAAAGTGGATTCTTGTTATTGGGGAGTCTCTTAATGGGAAGTGGAGCTACTGCTTTTGGTAGTTTGCTGCTGGTTGATTTTCATTGCATTTAACAGTGTTAAGAAAGTGAATTTAACAGTGTTAAATGGTGTATTAATGTGTTAACTGTGACATAAAAATATTAGGTTTTCTGTACTTTTGTTTCTAGGGTGAATCTCGACCGGTGCAAGAGGGAAAACTGTGCAAATTAGATTTTTTGTACCACACTTTCCCTTTAACCTGGCACCCTATGTCCAGTGGCATGAATGAACTTCTCAGTGGCTTATTCTGACATGGCAGGCATGTCTTTGCACACTGAACGCTGCTCAGGAAGCCCACACAATGGATCAACCCGCCTAAGCAAATATGTTCTGTGTCAAAAAGTGACCCACTTTCATTAGTCAAATGAAGACCTTAACTTAAAGGGTGACCAAAGGAGCTGTCAATCAGTGTCAGTTCCAAATTTCCTGAGACAAGAGTTTGGAAAGATGATGTGTTTTATAACGATAATAAACTAGTGTTATACAATATTGTTGAGTGCATTCTCGCATTAAATTACTTACATCATTTTCTGTTTTGTTTATATTTCAAACAAACTGCATCTTTGCATCTTTCTTATTCATAATATAATTCCATAATAGAATTCAGCCAGTAATGGAGCATGTAAGACCTTGGTTCCATTCCCCACCACTGTGAACAATTCTGGTTGTTCTCTAGAACAGAGCGATTAACACCAAACCCACTCTGAACTTCCCTGTTTACATCTTAACCACTTAATTACATAGGGATTTTGAAAACGGGTGGAAAATGGCATCTTAAGGGGTCAGTACACACTATATGAATGAAAGTACTGGGACAGGTGACCCTTACACCAACAGGGACTTTGCATTCAAATACATAGACTTTAATATAGAGTCGCTCCCCCCCTTCGCAACTATTAACAGCTTCCACTCTTCTAGGAAGCCTTTTTTGGGGTGTTTCTGTGGGAGTTGGAGCCAATTCACTCTGTCAGGCACTGATGTTGAAGAGAAGGCCTGGGTTGCAATCTGTCCACAAAGTTGGAAGCATGTCGTAGTCCAAAATGTGGTTTCTAGGCAGGATAGTGAGAGGATACATTTGCAGGAGCAATGCTGAGGTCTCATGCTGGTCCTCCGTGGGTTCTGATGGGATGGTGAAATTTGGAGAGGATAGGATGGATGGATGTATTCTGATGGGATGGATGGATGTGTTCTGAATGGGATGGTGGGATGTGGAGAGGATAGGATGGATGGATGTGTTCTGATGGGATGGTGGGATGTATTCTGAATGGGATGGTGAGATGTAGAGTGGATGGGATGGTGGGATGTGTTCTGATGGGATAGTGGGATTTGGAGAAAATGGTATGGTGGGATGTGTTCTAAATGGGATGGTGAGATGTGGAGTGGATTGGGATGGAGGGATGTGGTGATGATGGTATGGTGGGATGTGTGAGATGTGGAGAGGATAGGATGGAGGGATGTGCTCTGATGGGATGGTGGGATGTGTTCTGATGGGATGGCAGGATGTGGAGAAGACGGTATGGTGGAATGTGTTCTGAATTGCATGGTAATATGTGGAGAGGATGGGATGATGGGATGTGTTCTGATGGGATGGTGGGTTGTGTTCTGATGGGATGGTGGGATGTGTTCTGATAAGATGTGGGATGTGTTCTGAATGGGATAGTGGGTGTGTTCTAATGGGATGGTGGGCTGTGTCCTGATGGGATGGTGGGCTGTGTTCTAATCGGATGGTGGTGTGTATTCTAATGGGATGGTGGGATGTGTTCTAATGGGATGGTGGGATGTGTTCTAATGGGATGGTGGGCTGTGTTCTAATGGGATGGTGGGCTGTGTTCTGATGGGATGGTGGGCTGTGTTCTGATGGGATGGTGGGCTGTGTTCTAATGGGATGGTGGTGTGTGTTCTAATGGGATGGTGGTGTGTGTTCTAATGGGATGGTCGGATGTGTTCTAATGGGATGGTGGGGTGTGTTCTAATGGGATGGTGGGATGTGTTCTGATGGGATGGTGGCCTGTGTTCTGATGGGATGTGTTCTGATGGGATGTGTTCTAATGGGATGGTGGGCTGTGTTCTGAATGGGATGGTGGGGTGTGGAGTGGATGTGATGGTGGGATGTGGAAAGGATAGGATGGAAGGATGTGCACTGATGGGATGGTGAGATGTGTTCTAATGGGATGGTGGGATGTGTTCTGATGGGATGGTGGGCTGTGTTCTAATGGGATGGTGGGATGTGTTCTGATGGGATGGTAGGTGTGTTCTAATGGGATGTGTTCTGATGGGATGGTGGGATGTGTTCTGATGGGATGTGTTCTAATGGGATGGTGGGTGTGTTCTAATGGGATGTGTTCTGATGGGATGGTGGGCTGTGTTCTAATGGGATGGTGGGATGTGTTCTGATGGGATGGTGGGCTGTGTTCTGGTGGGATGTGTTCTGATGGGATGGTGGGTGTGTTCTAATGGGATGTGTTCTGATGGGATGGTGGGATGTGTTCTGATGGGATGTGTTCTAATGGGATGGTGGG
>JBBPCY010109629.1:0-19141 GCA_037974405.1 Brachyalestes nurse | reverse complement strand
TGGACACAAATTCCCACAGAAACTCCAAAATCTTGTGGAAAGTCTTCCAAGAAGAGTGGAAGCTGTTATAGCTGCAAGGGGGGGCTCCATATTGAAGTCTATGTATTTGAATGCTGTTATTAAAGTACCTGTCCAAGTACTTTTGTCCATACAGTGTATCTATGCAAGGCTGTCACTCCGTTTATCACAGAAACTCATGTTGCAGGGAAGGTGATGATAATCGGGCCGGCCCTGATCAGCACTTACGCACAGACGTACCGGTCTTGCCCCTGTCGTAGGCACCGTGTTTGTTCATGGTGAGTGGACTGAAGGGCTGGCTGCT
This sequence comes from Brachyalestes nurse, assembly GCA_037974405.1. Taxonomy (NCBI): domain Eukaryota; kingdom Metazoa; phylum Chordata; class Actinopteri; order Characiformes; family Alestidae; genus Brachyalestes; species Brachyalestes nurse. The sequence goes on along the minus strand of JBBPCY010109629.1, from coordinate 18,819 downwards.
GAACAGGTTTTCACACTGCAGGTGGTGGCAAAGAGTCTCCAAGAATCGCAGCACAAACGAAGCACTGGAGGCACGAGGCAACTTAACATAGTGAATCCCTCCTTCTGAACGAACTGAAAGAATAAAAAAAGCATGGTGAGAATGGCAGTTAGAGCCAGAAAATGTGGGAAAAACCTTATTGTTAGTCATATCAAAACCTCATCACCTGCCCGTTGTGTGAAGGTTTCATGATTAAGTGACCACTAAAAATGGTCCAAAATGACTAAAACCTTCACATACGCATATGATACAACTATCAATTTTGCAACAAACTAGTTTTATAGCTGGACTATATAACTAGTTATAGTCACTAGCAGTTCTGTGCATTAAGGGTACTGTGGCAGCATCCAATTATTTTACAATTACGAAAAGAAATAACTAGGGATGCACCGAAATGATTTTTTTTGGCTGAAACAAAAAAAAACGAAAATGAGGAAACACTTGGCTGAAACGGAAACACCGAAAGAAATTATTACACCATTGCAATGGCATAAATTAATATTCATGGTTAAAAGAATAAATCTGTTACAAAACTATTTATTTAGTATTCAAACAAAACACAATATAAAATACAATGAAATATCTTCAAGGGCGAGTGCATGAACACAGTGCATTCAGAACAAGTGCTTCAAAAACTGTAACAACTTTAAAAAGATGTACCAACATTCTCTGTAGGCCTAAAAGAAAATAGCGTATTAAAACAAAGACAATGCTGGACTGGCCATCGGGCATGCCGGGCAAACGGCCTGTGGGCCGATGGTAAATATGGGCTGGCCAGGTAAATTTGGGCCGGTGCGGAATCCCGTCAGCGTGTGCAGGTTGCGGTTGTTGCTTGCGTCATCACTGTTTCGGTCGCGTTAAAACTTATTTTTTCAGTGGACGAATATTCGGTGCATCCCTAGAAATAACTATACTGATTTTATTTTGAACTAAAAACATGGTTTATACATTATTATAAATCATTCCAGACTCAAGTGCCGGTTGCTAGGCGATATTAATATTTTGCTTATACAATGCTGGCGCCTGGTTTCGTGAACATGGCTAACGTAGCATGGCCTGCTAATGCAGTTGAAGCTCTAATTTTAAAGCCATTGGAGAAAAATGACATGTTAATGCTTTCATGTGACCCTGTCTGATTTATTACTGCTGTATGTATTTGCATTACTCGGCCTGTTATGGTGTTACAGTTTGGTGGCTATATGTCTGTATATATTAGGATGTCGCTTGATGATGGTTGACGTCCATTATATTGTATTCAGCTTGACTTCCATTATTTTGTTTTTACAGATTTCATATAATAGGGATCAGCTAATCTGTATCTCTAGGTGTATGTGGTCTGATAGTATGCACTGTTATATCATTTAAAACATAAAAGATCTATAAAGCAATTTGTATCTATGAACTAGATACATTTCTGCTTCTCCCACCAGGGACTCGAACCGTGTGAACCGGGGATTAACCGGCAAACAGTGGCACACATTTCTTTTTTCATAACTGACCAGAGCTTTACATCTGTTTATGAGCTGCTGTGTGTTTTTGCTCCACGTTTTTCTCCCTGTTTGTGGTTTCCTTACTCGAGACGTCACTTTGAAGGTGCCTCAGCCATCCGCTATCTCTCCCCGTCTATTACAGAGGGGACTCAACCACAAAAAGAGATTTTTTTTAAACCATCAATACTCGGCCCCTGATCATCTGATTGATAAGTTGCGCACTGAAGGGGATCTTAATGGATGTTTTGACGTTGGAACAGTTCCAAAATTCTACACAAGCTCTGATGAGAAGCAGCACCTTTTTGGCTTTAAAAAAAGAATAATAATAATAATAAAAATAAAACTTCTTCGATTGTTGCCGCGAACACACTAATAACAATAAATCTGGCGTTTTTGTTTCATGTGAGGCACTGGTCTGTGACTCAAGACTAACTTACCTGAGGAACAAGCATTCCATCAGACAAAGAGCTCACGCAAAAAAGCAACAGAGGTGCTACGAGGAGTGGAACTTTCCAGTCCAGGAAACTGCATGAGAGTGACCATTTACAGCACAGGGCAAAATCAAGCCAGGCCACGGGTCTCTAGTAGGGTTGGGCATCATTTGAAAGGTTGATTCCTTCTTTTAAATAGAAAAAACTCGTACATTGCTTGGTGTCTTTGACCTTACAAAGAGATTTTTGTACGGCGAACCAAAGTGGGCATGGCGTTTTATCCTTCCAGGTGAGGCTCTATCATCGTAATCCATGTTTACGCTGCATTTTTCCTCTTTTTCTTTAACGCTTAGACCTGTTTAAAGCTGTTTTATTGCATTAAGACTATTTCAAAATGATCTCTATTCTGAAAGGCCGCCTTGTGCTCTGTCTTAAACTAAAAAAATAAGTCCAGACTGAAACACCAATTATAATTTTAACCTGAACGGGAGCAGCAAACTACTACATGCTGAGTAGGCAGATATATACGAGCTGGTTCTTGTGACACCACAAACACTATCATTAAAATGTTTTTTTCCCCAATCACTTGCACTGTATGGACTCTGGGGAGCGCATCTGAAACCTTAACAATTGTTTGTTGCAAACGGCCTCTTTCATTAAAAAGGGAGGGTAAACGGTTTTCCATGATTTAGGCTCTTTGCAGCAGAAATGAATGTGATGACTTCAGAGTGAGTATATTTACAGAAGAGGGGTATAAAGTCATAAAGTTGTGTTTTTTATGAGGCGTAAAGTGAGCGATATCCATGTGATCATCCTGCGCACGTTACTGGACGCAATAAAAGTGTGTATTATATTAGAGGCCTGAGAGGGATTCCTTTGTTGCTATTCTCAGTTTTCTATTGTGAGGGTCCGACTAAATTAGAGAGTCAGACCAGTGCAGCAGATGGCCAAACTAACACCCCCCCCAACCACACACACACACACACACACACACACACACACACACACACTCTCCCCAGGGAGGGCCCCAATCAAACGCTCCAAACCAGGTTACACACAGATGTCATTCTTCATTACCTTCAGCCAGATTACATCAGCTGTGCTCTCACAGACCCACACACACAAACAAAAAAAGATCTATATAAAAGCGACCCTGTTTTTAAAAAGGGCTCCATATTCTTTCACACAGCTGTAAGAAAACGTTCGGCCATCCCTGGTCAAGTGACATGTATGGTTGATATGAAGTGTACATATTAATGCACAATTACAGTTTATGTTTTTGTGAGTACTGTTTATGTGTGTGTGTGTGTGTGTGTGAGACCTGACTTTTACTTAGAATATGCATTAACTGCACATGGCTGTATGAAGACATCTACAGACAGGTGGCAAGTGATAGGAAATAAAGGCTCCCCTATAAAACATCATCCTACGTTCATCTAGTCTCGGATCACAGAAATGTCTTTCACCATATTCTGCATCAAAGCCTTAGAGGTCATTGTTATTGTTTGTGATAAAAAAAAAGATAAATAATAAATGAATTATTTCTTCACTCATTGATATAGAAAAAGAAACTGTGCTGATTTGTGTTAAAAAGCACAAAAGCCATGAACTGTTTACGTTTTCTACACGTCCACAAACGTTTGGACATATAAGAAAGTCTAGAACTGGCCCACACACACACACACACACACACACACACACACACACACACACACACACACACACACGGCTTTTACCTCGGATAATCTCTCCGCCGTCGGACTGCGACTGGAGGAAGCCGAAGAGAGCTTTGGGCTGGTAGGCGCAGTCCACACACGCCTGCACCGCGTGCTGCAGCACCGTGTTCACCGGACCAGGCCCAAAATGATCCGGCATCTGCAGCATCAGCTTTCGGTCCAGGTGCGGGCCGCAGTTGCCGTGTTTGTTCACATAGACGCACACTAAAGGACAGCAGGACAGTCAGTGCATGAACAGATGACAATGTAATAATACAGGACATACAAAAGGCTGCATGTTAAGTTAGAATGAAAAAATGAGAAGTGCGAGTTTGTGGTAGCTATGGTGACTGGCCGTTGTTAGGTGGTTGTTATGATGTTGCTAGGTCGTTACTATGGTACTGCAGGTGGTTCCTAAGGTGTAGCTAGCCAGTTGCTATGCTAACTGTAGTGGTTGCTAGGGAGTTGCTATTTTTTTTCACAGGTGCTATTTTTTTTTTGTGCAAACGAGAGTGATGTCAGTATTTTTGACTCTGAATCTACAGTCACTACTGATGAGAAAAGACGTCTCAAACCATTGAGCCACCCTCTCTATGCTCTCTCTATACGTTTAAGTGACCAATTAAATGAGCACATTTTGGACAGCGGGCCCAAACTTTTGCACAGACAGGGAGGGACCAAAAAAAACGTTTATGTAAAAAAATTCTGCCCACAGCGAGATTTGAATGAGGGACTCCCTGTCTAACTCCCTGTCTCTCTTGCCTTAACTTGACCTATAAATCTTGACTCTGTAGGCTGATGTTGTCTATGCTGATAGTATGCACTGTTACATCTGCTTCGTCCATCTTTCTGAACATATACGCTCTATAAAGCAATTTGTATACATGTACTAGACGCTTTTCTGTGAGAAAAGTTGAAGTCTGGTTGCTATAAAACTAGTGTTTGGAGACTTTTTTTTTGAGAAAAAGAGACTTTTTTTTGAGAAAAAGAGACTTTTTTTTTGAGAAAAAGAGACTTTTTTGAGGAAAAAAGTCTTCTCCCACCAGGGATTCAAACCACGTGAACCGGGGATTAAGCCACGGCAAACAGTGACACACATCTCTTTTTTCACGTCTTTGCTCTCTCTCCACATTTAAGTGACCAATTAAATGACCACATTTTGGACAGAGAGGGACCCAAACACTGGTTTTGGGGAAAAAAAGTGTATGTACAACAGTGAGATTTGAACCAGGGACTCCCGGTCTCTCGACTTAACTTGACTGATAACAGACTTGATTTACTGTCAAACCACTATTTTTGTTACCTAGTCATTTTATATATTTATCAATAGTATTTATATCCATCTCTGTTACTGGCCACAGCATTTTGTATCATTGTGTATTTAGTACTAAGCTTTTTTTTTTTTAAGTGTGTTAATTTTGACTTTTATATTGATTTATACTATATTTTATATTGTTATTTTTATATTGCTCTCTGTGTGACTGTGCAGTCGTAACACGAGCAATTTCCTCCAGGATCAAAGTTTTCGGATTCTGAACATTTTAATGGGAAACAGAGAACTGCATTATGATGAGAGAACCACAGTCAGATCTTGAAGAAGCCACATTTTCTGTTTCCTGATTCCACAGTAAAAACATTGTGAATTTAATGTGAATCAAATTGCATAAGAAAGTTACAATTTCATCAGATGTCTTCACATAAAAAGCCAAGTTGCCTCATCACAAAACCCTCTAAAACCCACGGAATCTTTAAGATGTTCAGAGTTCCTGCAGTTGATCACGTTTGACTTGGCAAAACCGCACTGAAGTGAAACGTTTGGTGTCCTCATTAAAATCAGCCCCTAACTTGGAGACTAAATTTCACCTGTAGACAGAAGTGCAGAGTCTTTGGTCATCTGCAGACTGGAGAGTCTACCGTCCACAACGGACAGGGAGGTGGACAGGGCCGGGCTGGGAAGAGACTGAAGAATTTTGGGTTTCCTCTGAAGAAAGAAAGAGAGCGAGAAGACGGAAAGAGAGGTGGAAACAATGTCAGCAGACAGTAAAGGCTCAGCCTTGATTGCGGTCTGACCAGCTACTGAAATTAGGAGTCGATCTGAAACGAGACTGAGACTATTGTTAAGTCACCCAGGGCGTGGCCAATGAAGCGTTCAGGAGGAAATGATTCTTCACGGCGAATAAACATTGTGTTTGGATAATTCCTCCTGACATGGTAACCCCAATTCATGCTCATTACCAATCAAAGGCCAACCAAAACCAAATTAAAGCACATTCAGTATCTTTGTTTACACAATAATCCGGTCATGTTTCACCTAAAGATAATTACAACATATACAGGAGACTGAATTCTGACTGTAAAAATCCTTAAACATTAATTGTAGGCCTGTTCCCATTGATGGTTAAGCCCCTAGTAACACTAAACCCTTGTGTTAAAACAAGTATATAAATATATGCAATACTTCATGCAAACCATCGCAGGACTCTAGTTTGGAACATATCAGTACTTTCAAAGGCCACATATGATGGAAAGTTGAAATTTCCTCCCTTTTCTGAAATAAAAGCGCTTAATGTAGCATGCGGCTTACTCCCCAGTCCATATATGGTTTGCATTGACTTTTATTGATTTTAATTTTGAGTCCAACACATTTACACTTATCCACCTACTCAGTTTACAGCAGTATAGCTTCATACATTCATACTGAAGTTATAAGGAGTGTTTCAGATAAAGAGAGGCTGGAAATGGTCACATCCAAGGACATTATTATTATTATTATTATTATTATTATATTACTATGGGTGCTATTATGTCTAATGTCATGGACATCCTAAGACCAAAGAGTCAGACTAAATGGCTTCAAGTCTCTTTCAAGTCATCATGACATTAGTGATGGGCCGATCCACGTTTTTCCAGTTCCGATACACGACTACCGATACAGATTCCGATATCATACATCTTTTTTACTTTAATATTAGCATCATTGTGCTGTTTGTTAGTAAGGTTACATCACAGAATAAATAAACTACTAAGCACTTATTAGAAGAGCAAAAAATATACACAACTACACTGAATTTAAAGGCATGATTTACGTCACATTTCACAAAAAAGTAGCAGCAACAGCTGTAAAATTCTGTAAATATCGAAAACACAGCAATCTCGGCGGAATCATCTAAATAGTATTATATCCATTTTAGCAGCAACAACTGCTTAAAAAAATGAAGTGCAAAACGAATAAATGTTAAATTACGTGAATTCGGAGACAGGACACGGGCTGAGTGTAATCTAACCTCGTCTGTATTTAAGGTGGACCGGCCGAGTTACGAGATCCCCAACTTTAGCCTCGTCGTGTTTTGAGAGAAAGAGAGAGGGAGGGAGGGAGGGAGGGAGAGGGAGGGGTGGCTAATTGTACTTCCACCCCTCGGGACGCTGGCATTGCACACGTTGCAAGTAGCCGTCTTGCTTTTTGGCGTTTGCAAACTGTAGTATCTCCAAACGAGCGACATTTTGTTCAAAACAAGGCTTGCTCAGATTGAAATGCCGCAGGTTCACAGTATGGGGAGCGGTGAAGCATCTCGTATTACACAGCGATATCCGATATCGGATTTATGGCTATACTGGACCCGATACCGACATTGTATCGAATCGGGCCCATCTCTACACGAAATAGCCTCAGGTGAAACAACCTCGGGGGAAAACAGCCTTGGACAACAGACACCAGGCTAAGTGTTCACTCGCACCACAGCACTGGACGGCAAAGCCTCGTGTTTTCTTAACAGATTATATACAGTTTTGTTACCAAATTAAAGGCGACTTTATAAACTACAATCACATCTGTGTCACATCTGACCTATTATGTTATTTTATTTCACAAAGATTAAACTTCAACTGACACACTACCACTGTGTCATCAGTTCTCAAAATATTTGCAAAATTACTAGAAACAATGTGTGCGAATACTTAAATAAAAAGAAACTGTGTAACCGTTTACTGTGGAAATTAGTCACACTGTTCCCTAAATAAAAGGAGACTGGGCCTGTAGACTGGGCCTAATCCGCAGTCACAGTTACTATCAAGTAATTAGTAAAAACACACATGCACTAGGGCTGCAAAGTGTAAAGTTTGCTAATCATTTGCACAACATTGGCCTTAAAAATAGCGACTAATCACAAAATGTTTTATAGCGTTCTGTGAGCATCAAATGCCAAAGAGTTTCTGCGAGTGTATCAAGACAAGATACAACAAAGTAACACACGCTGATCATTAAAAGGTCCACATCCTACATTTTTTTTGGGGGGGGGGGGTTGCCCCACAGTTCCCTTATGAAGTTTGGATGGTTTTATGTACCCAAAAATTTTTTTTACACAACCTTACTTTTTCCCTTTGAATTAAACAGACCTATTGGGTTACACTGATAGACATAAAAGACCTCTGTTTGGACTGGGCACCAAAAAGCTTTAACACTCCATATAACTTTAACATGAATGGGCAGGGCCAAACTGCTATGGGCTGAAAAGGGAGACACGTGTAAATGGATTAGGCCACATGACATGGAGAGTGAATTGAAAAATAGCTGTTTCTGCTTTTTAATGTCTTTATATGGACTGTGGAGGGATTTTGACACTTGCAGTACCTTGCTGCCAGGTTTGGGTCCTCTCTTTTTGTGAGGTCTGGGCTCCAGCTGTGAGGGGTCCATGCTCTTGGTCATGCTGTTCTGCGTCTGTCCGTTCAGCGAGGCGGAGGCGGCTGCCTCGGCCGCGGCCTTCAGCATGGCGATGGTCTGGCTTTTGGGCCGGCGTCCCCGCACACCCTTCCGCACGGGCAGCGGGGGCAGAGGGTGCGGTAGCCGGTATGGAGACTGCATGGAGCGGCGGGACAATCCAGACGAGCAAAGCGCCGGAATTAGACTCTTAGGAAGAGTGACTGCAACGACAAGAAGAGCAACATGAAAAGAACATGAAAGCCTCGCGAAAAAAATCCCCAAAATGACACCAATTTAAGCTCATTTTCCAGTTATTCATCTTCGGGTTTCTTAACTAATAGCAAAGTTAATTACTGGTCATTTTAGACCATTTCCCCTGGTGGGTCTGTCCTCAAATATAGCTGACATAAAGGAAAATAAAGGAAATTTTAATTTGGCCGAACTGCAGAACCTTTCAATGATACACAAAATTTAAAAAAATAAATAAATAAAATAATATACAGTAATCAGGAAAAAACCACAACGCATACACTGAACTTTTCCATTACAAACTATATTATCAGTAAACAACTGAAGTGAAAATGGATTGAATTTCACAAGTATCTGGTTTCCCTTTCTGCTTTAATTACAGCCTCTGATGAGCAGATCACAGCTAAAAAAAAATCCGATCCATCTTCAGTTTGCTTATATTTGAATAGTGACCTAGAAATAGTGCAGAATGTTGAATATTTCTTCTTTATTTTATTTATTTATTTATTTATTTTTGATTTACCAGTCATAAAATAATTCAATATAATAATTTCAATGTGGTCTCAGACTTTTTTCGCACTCTCATTTTTATGTTTTTTGTGTAGTGTTTAAGTGAAATAAAGTAAACAGAGGTCTGTAGAATATAAGGGAGATAATTTAAGAATGTTTTGGTCACAGTTCCTTGGTAATGTCATGTTTTTCAAACAATACGAAGGACTACGGACATGATGGAGCTCACACACACTGATATTTTGTTACTACTGACGGTGCAGAAGAATATTATCAGCATGACAGAAACGCAGAGGACTGCATTTGAAACAAATCATTACACTCAAGATCCCGGTTAGTACATCACACATCCTAATATGGACTTAAAACTGGGACTAAATTCCCCGCTGCATGTTAAGGAGCCCACTAAGGTGAAGCAAGCCACGTTCCCCAACAAACCAGGATCAAATGGAGACACGCAAAGAGTAAAAAACTACTTTGATCTCAGAGTGGGACTGTTCATACTGTTCCAGCTTTTAACCCACAGAAGTACACAGCAAATGTTCTGGCTTCTTTCCTGAGGCGAGGTCACTTCTCCAAACTCTCCAAGGTTGCAGAACAAGTCGTGTAAGATAGGAGACCACCTGTGTGTGTGTATCTCACACTATTCCTCCGTTCACTAGGCCCTCCCTCCTTCACCTCTACAGCCGAAGGCGTGTCCTCTGGTGGCCACCAGTTATCCGGAGTGGAGCTAAACCGCACTGGCTGGCCGGATATTTCGGGTTTCATGCTCCCTGATAAACCAGGACTGCATTATATAAACATGGCATCAGCTCCCGTACAGAATCTGCATGTGGGTTTTTTTTGTGTTTGTTTGTTTTTTGTATGGTTTCGAGGGTGTGTTGTGTAATGGCAAAATAAAAAAAATGTCCTGTTGATGTACGCAGTGTAAACACACCGCTAACGGTCCCGGACCAGATCACACTGACAAGGACAGGTTCCCAGCACTGGTTTTCAAGACCTACTATTTTTCATAATCAATAACATCAGCCTACGTGATTTTAAACGGTCCAACAGTAAACAGGCCCCAGTTGTTTTAGTTGAACCGTGCTCATCTGACTGATATGATGTGTCAAATATGATTGTCAGTCCCTAACTGTACAATTTTACAAATCTTATAAGGGCCTATAAAGGGGACTATAGCTTACATACTTTCTTTTTATTCTTAGGTTGTGACGTTTTTGTGAGGTATATGTGCTAATATTTTTTACGTGAGCGTTTCCACTTCCCTCAGAATTAAATAGGCTGATACTGAGCCTTTTCACTTTTTCAATTATTTATTAACCCTTATAGCCACGCGTGAACACACCACAGCACGATGTGAACGATGTAAAATCCTTTCTCTGTATTTTAACCCATTCACCAAGTGAAGCAGTGGGCTGCCGCCAACGGGGGGCGCCAGGGAGCAGAGTGTGGGGAGGAGGGTCTGGAGACGGTACCTTGCTCAAAGGTACCTCAGCGGGGTACACAAGCAGTTGGGATTCGAACCCACAACCTTCTGATCGCTGGGCCAATGCCCTAACCACCAGGCCACCAGCTGTAAATGAGCTGTGAATTAGTTGCATTGTGCCTCATTCACAAAGCAGAGCAGGTTGAAACACTCCTCATAACTTCAACAAAGATGGGTGGGGCTAAGTTTTCCCTGCTTTCCATGATATGCACTAAAATTTAAATACGGTTATAAAGTGGGGATATAAAAAAACAACCCGTACGTTAAAGGCTTCTTTTAAGCATAAGCGTCTTACAGGTTGGAATTATGCTGATATTGATATTTGTGGTCAATTTTATTGACAAAACAATACACTGGTTGGGGTTTAGTTTAAAGAGCACCATCAACCATCTCTTTGTTTAACTGGCAGACACAGCTATTCTGACTTTTGAGCCGTTCTGAGTCTTTTCGTATCTAAGAATAGAAAGACTCTGCAGTGTGGAGACAAAAACATACTGCACTACACCATATTCAAATTTGAAACTGGGGGGAGGGAGGGGGGGAGGGGGGGGGCAACATTCTCTAGGGAGGCTCTAATGAAAAGAAATGAAATCTACGTTTACACAATCTAAGTGGACGCAGTGGGGAAACGCTACAGGAAAACAAAAAGTCGGGCAAAGAGGAGAGGAACTGTGGTGTTGTGCATTTTAAACGCAGCCCCTCTTTCATCTTAAATTCAGCAAATGCTTCCGTGAAGATGATAAAATATTTAGCTCAACTCTCAGCTTTCTGACAGCAATATCCAAACACAACTAATGCACGCCATTCCTAGGCTCTTTTAAACCCACCCCCCCCCCCTCTTAAAAAACATCACACACACACACACAGACTCACACTCAGAGACTGGATGACAAAGTATCAGATATCTGCAATTCAAAGTGTCAACCAATCCATCAATGGAGGTGTAAAATGGCACGAGGAGAAGCTTTGTGAAAATCGCACAAAAGCATGGATCCCCCCCTTCACCCCCCTTTTTTCTCTCTCTCTCTCTCTCTTTCTCTTCTAGTGGCTGTGGAGTCCTCCTTTATTGGCTCGGCCTGGCACATCTCAAATGAGATCAGATAAAGTGCTCATATTTCAGAGAGGCTGAAAGGGCAGTCAGCAACAGCTAGCTTTCCTAAGTACATCTGGGAGCGTTCACAGGGGCCCAAGCACAGCTGCCTCCCTTGGGCTTCACTTGGGGATCCAGGAGGTGGGGGGCAATGAAGGGTGTGTCAAGGGAGAAAGTGTATGAAGAATGGGTGAGTGGCTCCTTTTACAGAAAAGGGCAAGTTCACTCTGGCACCGTGTTTAACCACTTTCAGACTCAGAGGTTCGCTGGAACCACCTTTGGTCACAGAGACACTATATATTGGGCGTGCCAAGACAAAAAGATCTTAACCATAACTGCAACTTGCCTTTTTAGCATTTTAAAAAAGCTGAAGCTAAAGCAGAGAAAAAAGTTCTTTGTGTGATTTCATAGAACTGCTTTTGTTCCGCGAACGAACTATTCTGTTAAAATAACCTTTTTTTATACGATTAAATCTATATGAGTGTGAACGTTTAAAGCAGCGGTTCCTACCTTGATTAGTGTTTTCCCCTGATCTCGCACACCCACTTCAGCTCAGAAAAAAGCTTAATTAGCTGATTAGTTGGAGCAGCCACATGAAAATGCTAAAACGTGCTTAGCAGGGAGGTTTACTGGGAAAGGACTGGGAAACACTGGCTGCTGAGAGAACCTCCAAATAACGTATAGGTTCTCTGAAGAGCCCTAAAACTGGTAAAGACCTTCTCAAAGGTTCTTCTCAGACATCCACATATCCCATGTACAATTCTATAACGTCTCTCAAGGAACCCTTTGGAGCACCGTTTGCCTTTGGAGGGTGATCGGGTGGAGCACACTGAACAACTGCATCTTCTCAGTAAGTGCAAAATGGGACCTGGAAACACAAAAGGATCTAGAATTTTACTGAAGACTGAAGGTCCTACAGCATTCTTACCACACAGAAACTCAATCACACAGAATCAAAGACGTAGGCTTGCACAAACACATTTCCAGCTTTCTCCCCTTACTAAACCCGACACTTTTGAAAATTCCTTCGATGGGTCAAGGCAAGTCTGACCTTTCTCCGATCTAGAAGCCCTGCGGAACGCTTGGAAAGGAAGCTCAGATCTCTATTCCATTAATCACCTCTTAATAACAGAAACATGTGGGGCTGATCAGTCCACACAGCATCACCCAAAGACCTACTGACCTTCAGGATGCAAGCAGGGCAAGCGGTGTCTAGGCACCGGGCCAGCGCCAGCCCAAAGTGGGGACTGGTGGTGGTGGGGGGTGTTGATGGTTCTGGGAATTGTGGTGGTTGGGGGTGGGAGAGAACAACCAGGTTAATTAGTGCATTTTTTCAGCAGCGTTTACACTTAATTCAGGGCGAAGACTCAGAGAACTAGAACCACATGTTGTGTGTGTGTGTGTGTGTGTGTGTGTGTGTGTGCACGTGGAAATAAGGGAATATGGCTATTCACAGGTTTGAAAATATTAAACGAAACAATACAATCTGCTAGAGATATTAAGTGACAAAAAACCCCAAATAGGGTTCTTGTAATAAAGAAATGCCATTTAAATCAAAACTGTAATAATTAAATCAACAAACAAAAAATATTAATCTTCTGACATTTTTAAGTAACAAAGCATAATAATAAAAAGTAATAAAATAACACCAGAAAATGATGCGTTCAGAACTTTTATCTAGTTTGCATGTACAACACGCCATTTAACCAGTGAACGATTCTGTAATTATTGATCTAATATGAAGTAGTTCATGGCTTTTTTGCAAACTGAAACAAACCAGAGAGCATAGATGAGATAATACAGGACTTATGAAAGTGGCTGAGAGTTAAGGGAAATAAAAAAAATAAATGAAATGATGATACGACAATGATAATGAGATGAGATTATGATAAGGATTATGATAATGAGATCAACATTCAATCCATTCAGTCAATTCACAGATTTAACAGTTGAGTCTTATAGTTGCATAGTCAAGTTGTATGATGTATAGTGGTATAGTATGCGTTATATAATTGTACAGTTGAGCTGCACAATTGAATAGTTAGTATGTATAATTGTATAGTTGTATAACTGAGTAGTATGTTATAGTTCAGTTGTATATTGTAGAACTATACAGCTGAGTTGTATAGTTGTATATCTGAGCTGTAGTTGTATAGTATAACCAGTTCATTCATTCAACAGCGAGAGCTGACTAAAGGTACAGTAAATAAAGGTAAATCAAATAAAATGAAGATGAATTAAAGCCGAGCGCAACAGTCAGACAAAAGCAACAACAACAAACACAACAGCAGAAACTCACCCGAACCGGCTCTGAGGAGCTGCTTCACGGCTCAAATCTGTACCAACCCTGCATGCGTGTCCAGTCACAAAACAAAAAAGTGGCAGAAAAGAGCGTCGAAACCTCGGGCAATTTGTTCTTTTGTAATTTTCCCGGTTCGTGAGGACTCTCCGGCAGCAGCCGTGAATAACAAAGCCCTGTACCGGCGTGTGAACGGGTAGGCAGTGATTAGCATGGAGGCACCCGTATTCCGTCAGAACGCCTCAGGACCTGATCTGGAATCCGCTTTTGTGAGTAAGACCGTCACATAATAGGCAGAAATCTGATCTGAGGTCAGCATATTGACTCAAAACTGTTTTGTGAAAGCCAGCGCCGCGATTGGCTCAGCTGTCTGAACTATTAACCAATCACAGAGCAGGAAGAGGGAACGCTGGCCTATCCTGGCCCACGAGAGTGACAAACGTGCCAATCAGAGCGAAGGGGCGGGTTTTTGAGGGAGATGGGGTGGGGTGAACTGAAATAAGAACGTATCGACAGCAGATATCAGAGCTGAGGGGGAGGGGCGAGAGGTTAAAATGGGTGAGAGTAGGGGGGGCAGAGAGGGGGAAGTGGGGGAAGATGGGGGCATTAGGGGCATTATCACCCTCACATGCCCCAGAGAGGGGGTCCAGACACGCCGTAACCAAAAACCTATTCACAAATCCCCAGAGAACCAGCTGACTGGCAGCTTTAGGTAAACAGGAGACCAAAAAATGAGACATATCTCACAATCAAATGCTGTTTTTTGCAGGCACTGAAGTACAATCATACTTTTTTCCTTTCCACGGAGCATGTCGAAATCCTAGATCTGTGAAGAAAAGGCACTTACTAGGAAAAGCTGTACTACTGTTTTCTGGTTTGGTCTAAACTGGAGAGCAGAAGAGGAGGGTGTTTATATCATATACAAATAAGAAATCTAGCCTGACAGACCACCTGTAGAAATAAAAGATACACTATATGGACAAAAGGACACATATGTTTTTCAGGGTTTGGGCTAGGCTACTTACTTACATCTTAATGGTTCAGTGTACCAAGACATTGTGGACAACACCAAGCTTCTAACACAGTAAGAACATTTTCTATTCCAGCATGACTGTGTCCTAGTGCACAAAGACATGGGCCATCAGTGTCTGGCCTCATAAACGCTCTACAGAATGAATGGGCACAAACTCTCACAGAAACTCCAGAATCTTGTGGAAAGCCTTCCCATAAGAGTGGAAGCTGTTATAGCTGCAAAGGGGGACCAGCTCTATATTAAAGTCTATGGATCTGAATACATTTCATATCATTAAAGTTCTGTAATGGTCAGAACTACTTTTTTAAATACTTTTGTCCATATAGTGTATGTTAGGCTACTGTGTTGATATGAAGGGGATAAAAGAAACTGCAGATACTAAAGTGTAATTACACCCCCCCCCCTTTTGGAGCATGCTGAAATCCTAGGTCTGTGGAGAAAAGGCACTCACTAAGAAAAGCTGTACTATTGTTTTCTGGTTTGGTCTAAACTGGAGAGCAGAAGTGGGGGGAGGGGGGCTGCTTCTATCATATACTGTATAAATAACAAATCTGGATAGAATAAACAAAAATAACTCAAACTGCAAAATGTCAAAAGAAAAAAAAACCTTTTTTTTCTTTTACTGCATCCATTTTCATTCCCTTTCTTTTTTTGTCCATCACTGTAGGGACCAAATCTACACAATTCAATAGGCGATCACACTGATGACCCATATTCAAGCACACACACACACACACACACACACACTCATGCAAAATGCATTAAGAAACTAATCCCGGCCCCTTCCCCCCTCACTGTAACACAGATTCTGAAACCCTTTTATTTTTGCATATATTACAGATATTCAACAAAAAAGCAAGTGAGATTTGACATTAATATACAAAACATTTCTAGAGAAAAGAACAAGGGGAGAAAATGGACTCCAATATTAATACTGATATTAATATGACAATGAAACAAGGACAACAGCAGCACTGAATTAATAGATATTATAACCTGCATAAGTTCTGAATTAATAGATATTATAACCTACATAAGTTCTGAATTAATAGATATTATAACCTGCATAAGTTCTGAATTAATAGATATTATAACCTGCATAAGTTCTGAATTAATAGATATTATAACCTGCATAAGCAACAATTTAACAGATATTATAACCAGCATGAGCATTAACAGACATTATAACTTTCATAAGCACTGAATTAAGAAACATTATAACCTACATATGTACTGAATTAATAAACATTATAACCTACATAAGCCCTGAATTAAGATATTATAACCTGCAAATGCACTGCATTTACACCCATAAAAAATAAATCAGCTCATAAATGAATTACTAAACATGTCACAGCCTCAGTGTGTCCTTCTGTTTGATTCTTAAAAATAGTTGCAAGCACACACACTCACACACACACGCACACACGCACACACGCACACACTCACACGCACACACTCACACACTCACACGCGCACACACACACGTCTCCTTTTCGGAGGTTAAAACCAATACATTTAAGTTGTCATTTAAGATGCTGCCCTTTCTCTCTCCCTCACACACACTCAAGATACTCATTAACTCACTAATGACAAACACACTAATGACCATCTACTGTGAAAACATGAAGGAATACCAGGTAAATAAAGCCTAAACGAATAAAATCTTCAACCTGTGTTTAATTTTTCATTTTCACAGCATGTCTGGATTCATCAGTGCACCGACACACACACACTTCAGGGCCGTATATTTGCAGGTTTACCAAATTACCTCCATAAAATGAATATAAATTGAACTGTAAAGGCTTGTAAATGTGATGTAAAATGACAAGCGAGGATTTGTGAACATACAGAACGCGCTTTAAAATGGCATTTTCTTAAAATGAAATACACAATTTCTATTTCTTTTCTGAGTTTAAGTGTGTATTAAAATGTGCAGAAATGTCTTCACTGTGGATAATGGGTAGCTATTTGTACTTATACTCAACTGTATTATTGCTTTTTTATTTATATTACCATAATTATTTAAACTGTGCCTAGACCGGCGATTATCCTCTATTCTAGACTATAATATATTTTAGTTTAATGGCTCTCAAAACACACTTTTAATGAGCTGTTCGTTTTAACACGAAGTGTGTTAAAGCCGATTAACACAAAATGCAAAATTCTGATGTTTGACACCTCGGTTTTTTTGACAGTCCATCCTCTCAAATTCCAATTTTCGTATTTTTGCCATTCAAGGAATGAAAGAAATGGACCAACACAAAACACACCAAAGCAATGTTGCGTTTGTTATTTTTCAGTTTTTTGTTGACACATTTTCTACAGGACTTTTACTTTTTTTTTTTTTTTCATTTTTACGGATTTATTTTTATAACGTAATAAATAGGGAATTAATCTAGAAATTAACATTTTTTTAATTTATAAGGTACCGTGTATAAAAACACCACAAAGGTAGCATTTTGTCGCTTGTCTTAACAAAACGTTGTATCGCCAAGAAAGTAACTTTATAAAAGAAGAAAAACGTGCTGTAAAAAAGACTCTATTTTCAAAGACGTTTCTGTCAGAGGTTTTGGATCGCTTATGTGTGCCAGTTGGTCAAAAAAGTCGGACATGATCTAAAGAGCAGAAGATACTTCCAGATTTCATCAAAAACGTGTTCCAGATGATCTGGTACAGAAACATTTGGCAAAACAATTAACACCTTATTTCAGTCCAGATTACAGAGAATGAATTCAGAGAGTCTGAGTCCATTTTATCCTCAACACAATGCCTGGACCCCCCTAATGAATTATTCCATTTCCAGCTCAGGCTGATCTATGTGGAATAGCTTAACCCCCGTCAATAAAAGGAGCGACTAAAACACAAAGGACAGATCTTAAGCTTAAACGGCTTTTGTTCCCTTAAACCTCTGAACTCCAGCCAAGAAAAAAAGGAACATTACAGAAACGGCTGTTATGGGTCTTGCAGAAAGTCAAAGCTAAAAGCAAGCCCCCCCCCTCCAAAAAGCCCTCAATGTTTCTGTTTTGATTCCACACTTCCACAAGGCACTAAAATGACCGGCGGCTTTCAAACGCGTCCGAGGGTCTCGTTTTGTAATCTGAGCTCGGTCAAGAGAACGGCGGAGCTTAAACAGAGTGGAATAGAAAAGGATAAAGCACTGGGTAAAATGCAACATCCTCGGGGCGGGAGAGAGGGAGCCAAGGCTTCCACACTGCTGAGCGCAGCACAGAGCTGTTCGGAGGAGTGCGCTTGTTTGGATGGAGGTTCAGGGTCAGTTTACTCTTCCGTATGTCGCCCTAAAACAATGCAAGGAACTAGGAGTGGCTGGGCTGGGGCCAAATTTCTATTGCGATGTTTTACACCGACCAGTCTGTCACCACATTTGAAACTGTAACCTTAACAAGGACAGGACGTACTAATTGTGCACTGTAAATACTGTAAACGGTTCAATTAATCATTCACAAAATTATTTTAGTTTTTTAAATCGGTTCGACTATCATGACAGTTATACATCTGCTGATATTCACTATTATACGGGTATAAATTAGTGTTCCTCTAAACTAGTGGAATCACAGTTCAAATAAGATATATATATATATATGTGTGTGTGTGTGTGTGTGTGTGTGTGTGTGTGTGTGGGGAAAAAGCTCCGGAAAAAAAATACGAGACCTCTGCAATTATTTTTAAATCAGCATCTCTATGACAACCATTCCAGTCCAGTGTCTGTTAAATTCCTACACAAGCACCTCATTCTGCTTTATGAGGGACTGATTAG
>JBBPCY010109551.1:0-19149 GCA_037974405.1 Brachyalestes nurse | reverse complement strand
AGAGAGAGAGAGAGGGAGAGAGAGAGAGAGAGGGAGGGAGAGAGAGAGAGAGAGATGGAGATGTCTATCCTGTGGAGAGGTGTAGCGGACGTCTCAAAGAGCACCTGGCAATTGTGGCGAATGAGAAATCGATAGAGTTGTTCTATATTAATTACTGGCCGGCGGCAGGCTGGGGGACGGACGAGCACAATCAGGCCGTTCACACTGCAGGGAAATCTGCACCCTAAACACCAAACTCATTATCACCGGTGAGACCCGATCGATGAACAGGGCTAACGGATGGCTGATCTGTGGGCCAGTTTTGAGGCTCTCTCTCCTCTCTCTCTCTCATACAAACACTCACATACACAAACACAAACACACACAGTGATTCCCAACATTTTGGACCATTTTTATCGATCTATTTATGATGAAATATGCAGACAATATAAAGGACGGCTGGCATTTTCCAAAGAAAAAAATACAAACAAATGATTACGAAAAACAACAGATTTTCATATGACAGCAACAAACTGATCAGCAACTACTTATGGTTTGGTTTCTCATCTTTACTAGATTTTGGCTTGAATTTACCTGCATTACAGTCATGCTCTCTACTTTATTTTCCCTCCTTTTATTACAAAGTATCTCTAAATGCAATTCTGGAGTTGGTGATGGTGAATTTTGGGATGAATTTGGAAAATGTAACTTTTGAAAGATGGTTGTGCTACAGCTGGGTTTCAGACGGTATTCTGTTGGGTCCAGTTAGGTTTGGCCACGGTCTCAACAAAGGCAGGGGAATTTGGGACAGAATTTTTGAGTTTTGTTGGTTACAGTAGGATTTGAGAAAGAATTTTGTTGGCTACAATTAAGTTTGTCAGCAAAGAGTTTCGACAAAACTTATCCAGGTTCAGATTGCTGTCCTGGAGCACACCTGCTTTGCACAGTAGTTTTTTTTTCTGCTACTTAGTTAAGTAGGAAATTAGCTAATTTGGGTTAGAGCACCAGAATGTACAAGAGGGGTATCAGAGCCTCCGCAGTAAAGCCTTGGTCTGTGATGTGTCTTTTTTTGCAGATTGGAAACAGGTGAGTGATGAAGTCCCTCATGACTAGTGAAACTAATGCCAGTACAATAATACAACACGGCTAGAAAATATATATATTTTTAAAATATTTTCCCTGAACTTTTGTTTCCCTGAACCCAGAAAATAGTTCCTAATATTAATATTAGATTCAAAGAATACTGGAATATTAATTTCACTGTGATCATGTGACCAAACCAAATTTAGGAAATAACCTAAAGCTAATTTAGAAATATTTACCATATTTACTTTAAAAGATACTAAGATACATGAATGAATGATTATAACAAACCAAATGCTTCACATTCTTACAGAAATGTATGATGCAAATGATCATAATCACTGAAATCCCAATCTCATAAAATAAAACTGTAGTAACAATAATGGTCCGATTCTTATGAATAAGACAAGAAGCATCTCTCTCTAAAGGCACACTTTAGGAGGTTTTTCTATTCGAGTCTTGATTCCTCTCAGTAATGAGCATAATGTGTACAATAATAATGAAGTACAGGCCATAAAGGTGAAATTTTGCTCCTCACACGGGACACCATTTATGTGGTTATACACATTTAAGTCGTGTAGATATTACAGGACATACATCTGTTAAGTCTATACCACTTACAAATGTACAGTATGTATAGATTAAAGTATGAATGTACTCTAATATACCATACTATTCATAGAAATGGGGCTTTAGTGTTAGGAATGCATCTCCACACTCTAGTACTTTCATGACTAGTCCCATCTAAAGGAGGAAATGGAGTCATTATAGTACATAAAGAAATGCCCACATTTTCACCTAATAGCACAAATGCCAGTAAACTGAATCGGTGGACTATATGATATTAACACTAATCACCAAAGTGTTGTTAAGTGATGCCTGGCTGATTCAGGGCAGTCATCAGTGGGTTAATGCGAGGGGAAAAAACAATGTGCTGAATGCATTACTTTCTGTAAAAAAGAAAAAACAGGTGAAAGGTGCTTCTGTGCCTCTTAAGCATAATGAACGACAGGAGTGTTTCCCCCCAAGGTGTTTTTTCTCCTTCATGTTCAGATGCATACTTTACAGGTTCTCTGAAGTGACATCTTATTCCTAATGATGCCTCGCTTGTGCACCGTTCAAGTAACAAGACTCTGCTGAGTTCTTGGTTTCCTTCTCCCCTGTGCAGGAATCACCATTGGCTAGAACCATTAGTCGCCACAATTAGAAACTTATAATAGTATGTCCATGTTTAGTGCTCATGCAGGACAGATAAATAATAAATGACTTTTTGCGAGCTTTCTGAGACCACCACAGATACAACAGCCATTTAATATAACACAGAAGCCCCTGCACTGGTTTCAGCTTGAGATCTAAGAGTTCAGGTCTAGACATTGTTGCATTGTTGCAGAGATGTTTATGGGATCTAGGGCCTTTTATTGTGGGCTCCTTGACTCATCAAACACTGTGTCCATTGGGAAAAGGGAGATATGTCCCCTCCACTTTCAATATCAGGGAAAAAAACCTTGTTTTACTGGATTCGTAATTATACTTTGGTTCCACATAAGTGGGATATATTACATCGATACAATTATGGTTCTGTTTGTATTTATGCATGCGTTTTCTTCATGTGAAATTGATGTAGAGAAAATGGCTAAATTGCACAGATCTACGTCAGCGGTATACACCCATTACCATGGTTACACTACATTTATTTCCATGGTTACAATACTTCCATTTCTGTGGTTACACTAAGCCAAGGTCTGAGAAACACACACCATTACAAGCAAATAATATACATGACTATTCCAGTGAAGATCTATAGGCGAAGAAATATTGTCACTTGTGAGAACAAAGCAAAAGGCCTTCTTAACCTAAAATGGAAGTTTTTCCCCATTCATTTCGGATCACTTCTATTGGTTCACTCCTCATGAAACCGGCACAATGTGAAAGTCAGCTGATATTTTCAAATTATGTACCTCAACAAAACGACTTCTTCCACTGGTTAGACCACTCCAAACCAGTCACATCTCAGAGCACTGTACCCCCCCTCCCATCCTTCTGCTATCTCCATCCCCACAACAACTGATCCTGCCACCGAGAACAACGTCCCACCACCAATAATCACAGCAGCACAGGTGAGCGGTGTACTGAGGAGGCTTCGTCCCAGCAAAGCAGCAGGCCCAGATGGAGTATCCCCACGGCTGGGAAATCCTCTCCAGCGCATCTTTAACCAAAGCTTGGAATGTGGGAGGTTTCCCTAAGCTGTGGAAAACATCCTGCATCATCCCAGTTCCAAAGAAAACACATCCACAAGACCTGAATGACTACAAGCCAGGCGCCCTGACGTCACACCTAATGAAGACCATGGAGCGGCTGCTGTTTCACCACCTACGGCCACAGGTCCGCCACGACCTAGACCCTCTGCAGTTTGCATACCAAGAGAATGTAGAAGTAGAGGATGCTCTTATCTACCCACTACACCGAGCTCTCACTCACCTGATTAAGGGCAACGGTGCAGTGAGAATAACATTCTTGGACTACTCCAGTGCATTCAACACCATCCAGCCTATGCTGAGACAAACTGACAGAGATGGGAGTGGACTTGCACCTGGTGGGCTGGATTACAGACTACCTGACTGAAAGGTCTCAGTACTGTAGGTCAAACACTGTGACCAGCAGCACAGGAGTACCGCAGGGGACAGTACTCTCTCTAGTCCTGTTCACCCTGTACACCTCAGACCTCCAATACAACTCGGAGTACTGCCATGTACAGACGTTTGCAGATGACACAGCTATTGTTGGATGTATAAGGAATGGACCGGAGGAAGAGTACAGGAGAGCAAAAATACCTGGGAGAGCAAATGGATGACAAACTGGACCGGACTGCAAACACAGATGCGCTGTGCAGAAAAGGACATAAGCGACTTTACTTCCTCAGAAGGCTGACTTCCTTCAACATCTACAAAAAACTGCTGCAGATGTTTTATCAGACTGTGGAGGCGATCGCTCTCTTCTATGCAGTGGTTTGCTGGGGTGGTGGCCTTAAGAAGAAGGATGCCTCATGACTGGACAAACTGGTGAAGAAGGCGGGCCATGTTGTCGGCACAGAGCTAGACAGTTTGTTATCCACGGCAGAACGACGTACGCTGGACTGGCTCCTGTCAATCATGGACAACCCACTGCATCCTCTACACAACCTCATCTGCAGACAGAGGAGCAGCTTCAGCAGCAGGCTGCGGTCGCTGCCCAGCTCCACTGACAGACTGAGGAGTCGTTCCTACCCCACACCATAAGACTGTTTAACTCCACTAAGGAGGGGTAACACTAACAGCCCCATCCACAGCCGCACCTCTGCTCTGCACTACTAACAGCACACCATGCACTTTAACTGTACATGCGTGTTTACACTGGGCTTTTTCTTTTAATTAATCTACACTGACTGTCAACTCACGCCACACAAGTATTACTGGACTGTCAATTTAACTCACACAAGCATAACCCTCCAAGTACTACTGCACAAGCATTACCTTCCAAGATTTGGTACACAAGCATTATCTTCAATTATCACCCATAACTTTTGTCTATAAGGTGCATACTGTATCTGTCTGTGTGTGTACATGTCTGCTTTAATAATAATCTATCTATCTATCTATCTATCTATCTATCTATCTATCTATCCATCTATCCATCTATCCATCTATCTATCTAAAAAAGGAGATTCCAAGGTTCCACGAGTGGAAATCCACTTTGATATTTTTCATTAACATAATTACATGAAAAATTCCTCAGACCAGTAACTCATCAGATCAGTTATCATAGCTAGGACTCTATTGGTTCTTTGCGAGAGAAAGTTTATGACTCTGTGTGGGGCTGCTAGAGAGCAATGAGGAATGTACCCCCTACTGTGAAAACAATTCACACTTCTCTGTTGAGATAAAATGGGCAACTTTATAAAAATTGTGCATAACTGCCACTACAAAAAAAACAGCATTTAAACACAAAGTTATTTTAGAAATGTTATTTGCTACCAAAACAAATCCTCTGAACAAAAACCCAGTTTGAAAGGATATTACTAATATGTATTATGGTGCTAAGCAAGACTTTTGGGTGTAGAATTTTTGTATGTTTGGTACACACACAATGTCATAATGCATATAGACTCGTTCTCTTGGCTACAGATTACAGCTCTGTTTTCTGCTAGCAGAAGTGGTGCTGAATGCTGTCTCTGTCAGTAAAGAAGAGCAAAGTGCTCTCATGACCATATGGCTGTTTAGCATGGGTTGTCTGTAATGGTAACATTAAGTAAAGCTCAGAATCAGCCATTATCAGCAGGGATAAAGATGCGGTAGCACAAGCAGACCAATCCTCTGTGCTGTTCCCAAAGCCACTTCCATATGGGGGTTGATGGGGTGTACCAGGCCAACTAGTCTCAATTTCCAGGAACCTATTTTCACTGGATAATTAGCAGCACTGGTTGAGTTTCTGGAACAAGCACATGTGTTGCAAGCACATGTCAGCCATTCAACCGCATGTACTGGCCCAACTGGTCTCCATTTCCAGGAGAGGCATCACTCGGATGGATAGCAATGCCGTAGTGGAATTTCTAGAATAGAGAAACATGAATTGGCCTTCTTCTTCTAGCAGATTGATGAGTGCAGAGACATGATGAGGTGGGATTTGTTGCCTTCTGCTTTCAGACATCCTCCACTGAACTGCAAAGCGAAAGTGTATCAAATGCGCATGTCACTGTGAAGACCTGGTGGCAGAGTGCTGGCTGTACTGAGATAATTAATCCATACACTGCTCTCACAGGATAAGAGAATGTGAGAAGATGGTGAAGAGAGAGAGAGAGAGGTGTATGGCAAGGAAGGGTGGCGAAAAACAACATAAAACAATATACAAGTAAAGAGGAAAAGTGATGGATGGAGGCAGCATGTGATAAATCTGTGCACATTTCCCTTCCGTGGGACTAGGATTATTTTATCTTATTAGAAGTTAAGAGAGTAAGTACACTTTTGAAGATGTAATGTGGTTTATGGTGTTTCAGTAAACGTGTGTTATTGCGATTGTTGATGTTTGTGGTAATGACAGACGAAAGTTTTTTATTCTTGGAGGAAATTTGAATTTTGTAAAAGTTACATTAAGATTATGTAAAGACAAAATTAACTTGTAGCTCTCAGCACCTGAATGACGCTCCAGTGTTTTGGAAGTGCAGCACTACTTAAATGTTGACTTTTAAAGTTGTGCAGACAGAGGAACTGTATTATACCAACGTGTGCAAGCTGAAGATCTCCAAAATGTGTAATATGTATGTATGTATGTACATTCATCAGTTGGTAAATACATTTCTTTTAGCGTGTGACAGCAGCACTTCAGAGATCTGTTATTAAGGATTCAACTTTTCACGGGTTTGACACAGAGCTGATGAGATGCATTTCTTTCTTCTGAGATTTTTGCAAACCAAACACACCTGCCAGGGATCTACTGAGTTGAATCGGGTGTGAAATCCATGTCATGCTAGACTCCAGCCCTTGAGGACTAAATCTAGACACCTCTACACTAACCTGAACTGTGTGTGGTGTCCCTAGTGGGATGGTTAAATGACCCCTCAGACTGGTTAAAAGCAGAGCAGCCCTGTAATGTGGATGCAGCACTACCTCACATGCCATGCCTACCACTGGCGTTGCTTCCTCACTTCCGGAGATGACAGATGCGGCAGGTTCAGTGCTGAGGCAGCCTTCAGCCTTCAACCGGAGCCCACACCCCCACGCCTGCATATGGCCACCCAGCACCGCCAGCTGCTCTACACACCCTGCCGGAGTCACATCATACAGAATTAATATGGCACAAATCAGCAATATAAACCCTCGCCCTTAAATCACAGGCCCTGACAACAGGCTCCGCCTCCAGTCTAACTGCAGATGAACGGCGTTTACTCAGCCAAAACAAGCCCAGATGTTATTGTGGTACGTAGTGACAGGAGCCTAATTTGGAGTCTAATTGGGTTTGCCTTTGACTTTGCGACTGTGTGTAAATAAGTGAGTAATGTAACAGGACAGTTGGGACGTAACTGACATGACTGACAGGCGGATTCTGTTCAGATTGCGAGGCAAATTTACAGCGAATGAGTTCAGCTTGTCGTGCAACAATAGAAGGACGAATAGGTAGACGCATTTCATATAAGGTTAAAAAGAGATAGTGGCATTTGGTTTCCATCATAGAGAACCATTGAAAGAGGCGAGGAATTATTCATGCAATCGTGGTTCTATTTAGAACTCAAGTCAAGTCAAGTAGGTTTTTATTGTCATTTCTACCATATACACAGTTCCTCCAGGACCATGGTGCAACACAAGTGCAGACAGGACAGAACACAAGTGCAGACAGGACAGAACACAAGAGCAACAACACAACTAGACGAGACAAGACAACGTTCAGTGGCTACATTGAGGATAGATACAGTATTTGACCAGTACTGTACTCAAGCAGCAGAGATGTGCAAGGATGCAGAACAGAGTTGACATGTGCAAAAAAAAAATGCAGGACATCAATAAATATCTGCAATTTTAGAATAGCAATAACTGATGCCTTTATTAAAGAACCTTTGATGAAATTTTCTTTTTGCCAAGAGTACTGTTATCATCTGAACAAAACTCGTCAGTGGTAAGTTTTCAGAGGATAATCAAATATTTTCAGATTTTAATAGGAGTTTCTATAAAAAATGTTTTACTTCCGAGTAATTCTGGGGCTTTTTTGCTGGTCAATTCTCCATGTAATTTGTATAGAGAGTACAGTATATGGTTGAAATGATAAACACCTATTCCACTTGACTTTAGCAGTTGGAGATCACAAAAGGACAGAAATGGAGAAATCTGGCTCAAATGCAGAATGGATGCAACAATTAATTTTGTACAGTTTATAAGGTTTCAAAGAAAGTGGAAAAAATATCTTCTTGTATTTATTTTAGCTTGTAAAATGTTAACCCTTAAAAGGTAATCATGTTATTATGTCACATTTGATGACCGGTTCTTAGTAACATTAGTGAATTACACGTTTTGCGCCCTGCATTCATTATGAAATGTGGCAGAACTGCAAAAGATACCCACAGCAAAAACTTTCTAATTTCTTCTTTTTTGAACAAGCATACATGCTGTGGCTGGCTATTGAGCTGAGAGTGATTTTTAACAGAATTTCTCTACTTTTCTAAGTGAGCTATGATTGTTGTTGACCGTGTGACCTCTGAGGGGGAGGTATTTACTGTATAGAAGGTTTTATATGATTATGTCAAGTTTTTCTTAACAAGATGTCAGAGGCGATACTTTTTAATTTAGAATGCGTTAAGCAAGCTGTAATACCATTCTCACCTGCCATGTGTTTCCAAGGCTGGAAACCAGGGGTGTCAATACAGTTGGAAACTGTGCAGCTTTAACGGCACTTCGTCAGCTTAGGATAAATTAGACTATGACTGTCAAAGATGTGTTCTGTTGTCATTATGAGTACACTATCCTAAAAGCCATTGTCTGTATTAGCACCTTGTCCTGCGCTGTGGAAAGTGATTACTTCCTCCCCAAAACAGCTCTCGGAATCCATGGGTAGTTGTTTTTGCCACATCTGGTGTTGATGGTGATGAGTAGCTGTTACAGCTCACACCTCAGAGTCGTTGCAGCTAATGCTAGCATCAATCAACAGAAGCCAGTGTCGTGTCCACAGCCTGGGGAAAGAGTGTGTAGGCCCGTCACTGTGTTTCAGCTGAGCTGTACACCATCCGTGGCCACGGGGTGCCAAGAAATAGTACTTTTTTGTGAAAATGAAACCATGCTAGGCCTCATTTGCTTGGGAAGAAGCACGCGCTAGCCACAGGCCTTCAAGTCCTGGTGCTG
The DNA here is from genome assembly GCA_037974405.1 of Brachyalestes nurse. Taxonomy (NCBI): domain Eukaryota; kingdom Metazoa; phylum Chordata; class Actinopteri; order Characiformes; family Alestidae; genus Brachyalestes; species Brachyalestes nurse. Next base: position 10,228 of record JBBPCY010109551.1, on the reverse strand, counting down.
TGCAAAAGCCGGGAGGGGGTTTTAGCCTTAGAAGTCACACTTTAGTAGGTGGTAATTTGATTACAACTGTCAAAATTAACAATTTATTAATGTTTTCACTTGATAAATTAACACCACTCATTTTTAATGCTGTCAGTTGATAATCCTAGTATGAAAGTTCAGGCTGAAGCCCGATGAATGTTGGTCAGAATTAATCTTTTACGTGGCTTTTAAAGTGATACCTTCAACAACGATGGATGGTTCTTGCAGGATTAATCAGCAAGCAGCAACCTCTCATGTATGAGCAACATCGAGAGGCTACAATGTTATGGTACATATGATCTATACACTCATTCACTGTACACACCAATCAATCACAACATTAAAAACATTAAAACACTTGAACCTAATTATTATGTATGTTCCCCTTGTGCTGTCAAAACAGCTCTGAGGCATGGACTCCTGAAGACCTCTGAAAGTGTGCCGTGGTATTTAGTGTGCAGAAATTAGCAGTAGAACTTGTTGCCACACGGGGACCTCATTGACTTTGTCAAGCATGTCCCATAGATGCTTGATCTATTTGAGATGTGAAGAATTTGGAGGCTGAGTCAACACTTTTGTGATGATCCTAAAACCATGGTGTCCTTGGTCTGCAGTGATGTTTAGATGGGTGTTCTGTGTCAAAGTAATGTTCAAATGAATGCAAGACCCAAGGTTTCCCAGCAGACCATTGCCCAGAGAACACTGCCATCTTACTTTCTTCTTCCCATAGTGCACCTTGGTGCCATCTCTGAGCTGGCCACCTTTAGATGTGAAAAGGTCCAGTTCTGATGCTAGCGTGTCCATTGTAGGCTCTAGTGGATGGGATTAGCATGGGTACTCTGACTGGTCTGTGGTTATGCAGCACCATACACAGCAGGCTGTCTACCAGAGCCAACATAAACTTTAGCAGCAGCTTCTTCTGTAAGATCAGACCAAACAGGTTGATGTTGTGGGATATTCAAATTGTTTTTCACATATTTGTCATTTCTTTGTGGAAAGATCAGAAGTGCAGACTCAAACTTGTACATACAGACTGTCAAATATAAACATAACCCAGTCTGTGATTACATTCAAATTGTGTATCAAAATGTTGTAATGGCTGGTCATGAAGGAAGGAAACCCCTTGTGCTGACAAAAGTGAGACTTCTTCAGGCCTTTTTCCGCTGCCGAAGCCATCAGCCTTAGTAAAGCGCAAATTAGATTTCTCTTCTCTTTAACCTCTTCTCTACTTGAGTGACCTTGCTAGCCAAAGAGAGGAGTGGGGAAAAATAATGAACGCATGTGGAATATATGAATAAATTAACGGGCCGGTTGTTCATATTTTTCGAGTCGTTCCCGAAAGCCGCCTTTAATTTCCCATCTGAAGGGGTTTGGAGGGAGAAAAGGGCCGATTCTGCAGGGAGTCGCCAACCCCTGTGTTAAAGTCAGGCATGTGGCGAGAATGATAAAGCGCGAGGAGGAATGAAAAAGGACTTCTGTTCGTTAAGGCCCGGCCACGGACGCGCTGACGAGAGTCAGCAGGGGCATGCAGATAAGGGACGGAGCGGTTCGAGCCGTTTTCCCTTCGGGTATCCCCTCTTGATGCGAAGCGAGGCCTTTCGATTTGTGATTTGTGTTTTTAATAGCTCGTGTCCTTGTAAATGTCTCTAAAAGCCGCACTTAAGCCATTGTGTTATTTGTGCCAAAGGGCTCATAATAGAATGTGGAAATGGGTAAACCCGACCTCATGGACAGCTCTGACTTTCTAGGGAAATTTTGCTGAATTTCAAAGTGATGAATAAAGCTAAGACTGTTAAACCCATCCACGCTGGCTAGCTGCCTTATGCAGATATGCTGTGAACTAGCAATCATGGGATTCATTAAGAAAACAGAGTCTAAGTTTCTACACCGCCAACTTTTCTCTCTCGCTTTTCGCCCTTTGAAGTCACGATTAAGGCTGGTGATAAAATCTGCTGTTTACATGAATTATAGGACATTTCTTACTCGTAGCAGATTGGAACAAGAACTTGTGTGTTAAGGGCTGATCCTAAATTTTTCATCCATGCTGCATTTGTATCAAAATTTAGAAGCTACCAGCAAAAGCCATATTAAAGGATGGGCTAGTTTTTAAAGGTGACATATTATACCTCCTTTTAAACAAGTTATAATATGTCTATGGGCTACAAAACATGTTCATGAAGTTCCTTGCTCAGGGGAACCTCAGTGATGAAGGGGCAACACTCTAACCACTAGGCCACCAGCTGCCTAGCCTGTGGTTTTACCTGGAACCGTAAGTGGTAATGGTGTATGATGCTATAAAGTTGCAAGTAAGATTATGTGTTTTAAAACTGATATTCTACTGAAAGAAAAAAATTGATCCAAGTCAAAACTAATTTAGTAAGTAAATTACATTACATTTACCTGCTAAATGTGAGGCAACCAGTTTCTTAATCAATAGTTTTACTGAAAGAGGAGTTATAAGTTACATTTGTTTTTTGCCATGTTGAACCTCATATTATGAGACCTAGGGCTCTTTTAGGGACTAGTTTAGCCTGGAACTTTATACGGTAAACTTTAAACTTTAGGGCCAAAACGCTTGACTTCCCATGCTGAATACACGAGGATGTCCCACTGCAGTTCCACACATTACTCAGCACTTGAGTAGTATTTATGGGCTAAGCATGACCACAGTAAAGTGTAGCATCTAAAATATCCAAAGTCAATAGTCATGCTGTTGTACATTGGTGCTCAGGTTTATAATGCCTCTAAATGATGCTAAATCAGTGGGATAACCCACTACCCCATTTGTGTGTGTACTAATGTGTGTTGATGAGGAATAAGCAAGCAGGCAGAATGCTGAAATTCGCCCTCTGAACAAATGCAGCGATGGAGAAATGGAAGCTCAGTCACAGTGCGCGGCTTATTAACATACAAGACAGGAGATGTAAAGTGACTATGTCCCCCGCGGTATAAATATTTTAATTCTAAATGAGCACACTGGCAGATGGCAGTGGTGGAGAGCTGGTGCCGTAATGCCGTGGTCCTCTTTGATTATTTAAGTGTCTGGCATAAGCCACCTCTGCCTGCTCTTCATCCATAATATCTCCACGCTGTTGATCCACCTAAAGCGTTTCTGTACGGAGCTCGTAAACAGAAAGACTGACTGTGCTTTTACACCAGTCCAGCACAGAAACATAACCCATTCATTTTTTATGGGATGTATCCATCCCATAATATTCATCTGTGTAGTGCATCGGATTGTGAGCAGAGAAATAATAGTTTAGCCAATCAGAGCAGGTGATGGATTATTGTGTAAAAAGAAACATTTCTTCTCCATATTAAATGTTCTTTTCAATAGATTCATAGATAGATCAATAGATGCATAGCCTAGATGTTTTTAGTTAGATTAAATATTTAAAAATGTAAAGGTTTAGCAAACTGCCTCAAAGTGCCAGAAAGGCCTCGGACCTCAGGGGTCGGTTTCACAAACTAATGGCCACTTAATTCAAATTAAGGGGTTTGGTGTATTTTCAGGGGTAAATTAAGGAAGGATTAAGTACATTGTGTTTTGTAGTACATACATGAGCATGCATACCTAGCAGAAAAAGCAAGCATGACATAGTGTAATTCACAATCCATAGCTAACTGAGCATAACTAGCAAACATAATAAAGCATAACAAGCAAAAATAAGCAAATTTAAAAGAGGAAAAAAAGCAAATAAACCTTGCATAATTAAATATAACTAGCATAACCAATAAACATATCTAACAAGCATGACAGAGTATAACTAGAACACCTGAGCATAACTAGTCAATATAACCAAACATAACTAGTGCAACTGATCATAATTAGCAAACATAAAGAAAACCTAGCTAGCATAACTAGCAAACATTAAACTAGCAGACAAGCTGAGCCAGCAAATATAACAGAGCATTACAAGCAAACAGAACTAGCATATTTAGCAAACATGATAAAGCATAGCTAGAAAACATAACAGAGTACATTTAGCTAACCTAAAGAAATACTACCAAACATACCAAAATATAACTAGCATGCTAGCTCAACTTTCTACATGCTATGTCTCAACTGTCCCGATTTCTCTCTGTGCACATCTAGCTTACTGAAAAAGAGCCTTACCTTCTTTAAAGAGTCATACAAAAGCTGGAGAGTGTTTTAGTGAGTCATGGATTCTGTGAAGAGAGTGAAGGCAGTCTATGAGGAAATCTCAGTAGATTTGTAGAATATGATTCATTCATTCCTCCCTGCTGTGCTGCTACTGGTGTAGCGCTCTGAGCATGTGGGCCTAAACCAGAACATTAGGACCATGGGTCCAATAAGCTTTTTCATATTTTAATTTCTTTTTAATTCTTTCTTTTTTATTTCTTTTTAATAATTTAATTGTTTCTTTTTTATCCAATCTTTGGTGGCTGTTTAATTTTAAAACTAATGCAAACATTTTTAACATTTTACACTTTCCCTGGGACCTTCACAATGAAATAAGAGCATCACTGCAGTACTTGCAGCTCTTCGGTACAAGTGTGATGCTTCTATAAAATAAAAATGAACGAAACATTATAGACTTCTCAGAAATCAGTACATATGTTCTGAAGGTCTAGAGGCGAGGCATCCCTGCTACAAATAAACTCATGTTGACTACAATGGTGGAGAACGATGCAAAACAATGGAAAGCGTGAAATAACAGCACGGTTATAAGCTAGATGCATTTCTGTAAGAAATGCAAAGTGTCATTGCATGGTTGCTAGAAAACCAATGTCTGGAGACACAAATATTGACTTTAAGTCAATAAAGTTAACAAAAAAATATATATAAGAAAACTTAAGAAGAAAGGTAGTGTGATCCACAATCACACTAATTATAGAGAAATAGAGGCCTACTGCATTGTGCATATCATATATGTTAGTTTAAGAGGGTGTTATTTCAGGTCATTTTTGGCCACTCCTATTTGTCCATTACACACTGTGTGAAGGACTTCAGCTGTTTCAGAATGGTGCCAAAATAAAAACCTAAAAAATGAAAAAGGAGGCTTTGACATGGTGAAGAAAAAGCTTTGGAGCATTGTATGAATGTGAAAAAAGCATGCACCGCGCTAACGGAGAGGGACACTGTTTCAGCCTTGACGCATCAATAAGATTGATGGATTCAGCGGGAGAAGATGTCTGACATGTATTCCAAACATGCTGCCCCTTCGCCAAACTCCATCACTACCTGTCATAAGCATTGCATTTGCATTCACATTTACATCTATTCATTTGGCAGACACTTTCATCTCAAGTGACTTACAAGTAAGCACGATCCGAGTGTGAGAGCCAGTGCAAAACCATTTACTGCATTGCAGGAATTAAGAGATAAAAATGAAACCTCTGGTTCAAAAAGCCAACATAGAACATTAGTTTTGACCCTTAGAGCATAAGCAACATGGATAAAACAAATGGTAAAATGTCATCCTACAGTAAATCAGCTACTTATATGGAAGTTCCCCGTGTCGATGCTCGAGGCGTCAGACGTCATGCTGAGTTTCTTTGGTGTTCCTGTGTCACGTAGAAACAAAGTTATTGTAATTTCAAAACATGTAATAATAAAAACCACTACTGGGGTATTAAAATAAAGATACAAATTTATTTTAGTTTAGGTTTTAAAAGCAAACAGAAAAAAACAAGATCTCTAAACCCGGGACAACTTTCGCCCACAAGTGGTTGGGGAAACCCCACAGAGGAAGTGGGTCCGGAGAGCGGCCGAGCGAAAGAGCAGCAAATGGCGAGCGTGTAGGAGAACAAAAAAGAAATACACAAGATGAAAATAAAATAAATAAATGTTAAGGTTTAGGTTCGTAGCTTATTCCACCATCGGGGAATCACCCACAAAAAGTGTTTAGAGCTGCTGTTCCAGCAATAATGGCAACTCTGAACAGTTTTGGAGTAGACAGATGAAGTGTTGGGTCAGACGAGTGACCTGGTTTAGCTCTGTATAATCAAATCTGAGTGCAGCTCCAGCTTCCATCAAGCTGAAGGCTTTTCCCTTCTACTCACTGACTGTAAACCAGACTACCATCTGCACTCGGTGTTCCTCATTCTAAGAGCAGTTACAGATGTCCATAGCTTATTATTTCTCAGAGTACTCTGAAGTGTCCTTTCCCACAATTACAAACGTGAACATGATATTAACCAGCTCCGTCTTTCTTCATAGCTTTGCCTTTATAGCATCATTTGATTATGAATTCCTGTCAGGCTTCTATTCACTGTCCCAAGTAAGTCCCAAGGACTTACTGCAGTTGGATAAAGACTTCTAAACCGTTCTTGGCTTGCATGTGTGCTTCTATTAATTGTGTACTTTGGGAAACCAAAAACGGTTTTTCCATGGAACCACACCAAACAACCATTTCTGGGTTGGTAAAGTAGGCAAATATATGCTGCCTGTGATTCATGCTTCTCAATATCAGGTATTCCAAAAATACCAAGCAGTCCCCCCATCAGCTCGTTTCCTCTGGCAAAACTGAACTGATGGAAAGACCAAAAGTGGTTCTTCTATAGAATCATACTGTCATGTCGGGCTTGTAGAAAGGACACCTGCAGGATCCGTATGAATGAGTAAAGAAGTTTTTAATGCAAACCAAACACACAAATGAGCTCGCTGAGCTCCAGAACAAAACCAAACATCAGTCACTACTACTATAGGGTTGTTCCAGGACCTTCACTCCAAACAGGAACCTCAGCTCGCTGAATTACAAGAGTTTCTGTGACCTCCGTGCTACAGAGTCCAGTCCAATAGACCGCCAATATTTGCCGCTAGTGGGGACGGCTAAACACCTTCTATACCTGTAGAGACAGAGGGGAGGAAACACAGAGCATACAGTCACTTGCGCTCCGAAGAGCTGCCAGCTACAAAGCTAAGTAGCTGTAGTTGAGGAGACCTCCAGCTGCCACTTGGAGAGCTGACCGGAGTAGTGAGAGCTGAAGCTGAGGCAGCTAGGACCCAGAGATGGTTAGCAGGGCACAGACACAGACGGTAACATGCTATACTGTTTCCTTACAAACCCCAGTTGCACTGAACGTATGACCTGAGTGACCACGCATTGATCCTCCGGATCGGCTGGGCTTTAATTGGACACCATTACCCAGACAACCAATCACACAATGCGGACAATAAGCTCAATAACAAGACATACTAAAACTAAAAGGACAGGTGGACATGTTGTCAGGTACCTAGCAACCCTGCTAATGAGCTAACGAGGCTCAGTGCTAACACTTGGGTTGACTAGGCACCGGACGACCACACACACAACAAACATCATCCAGATGTGCGTACTGTTAAAACTCAGGAGACGGGCTCCACTGGGGGCATAACCAAGATGAAGCAGATGTGACACATACCCTTAGTACCCTTTTAACTCAAAGTAAAATCTAATTTAAAGTGTAAAATGATCATTTGTCACACGTGAACACACCATTCCCTAACCACAGGGGGCAGTCTCCCTGGAGCAACTTGGGGTTAAGGGTCTTGCTTAAGGGTCTCCAGTGGTGGTGTGCTAAAGGTAGGTTTCAAACCCATGACCTTTTGGTCCAAAGGCAAGTATCCTACCCACTAGGCCACCACCACAGCACCCAGGGAGGAGTGTGTGGGGACAGTACCTTGCTCAAGGGTAGCTCAGGGGTGCCACTAGCAGTCCTGGGATTCAAACCCACAACCTTCCAATCACAGGGCAACTCCCTAACCACTAGGCCACCAGCTGCCCCAAGTTAATTTCCTGACTAGGAATGTAACCCGGGCCACGAATCCTAATGACTAGACCACCAGGGAGCAATTTCAGTATTTGAATAAATATAAACTGTGTAAATCAGTCTAGAACCGGTGTTTGGTCTCCTACATGCTCCTATGCCGTTTGCTGCTTTCTCTCAGGAACAATATAGAAAACCCCTCGTTATCTCTGGCAAACTGAACTGGATTCCATGGATCACCATGTTTCCACAACGTGGATGTTGATGCAAATCACCATGCCAACAAGTGTACATGCAGCCACCAGTCATTATACTGCCATGGAACATCTCCAGTGCCCCCTCCACTGCAAGCTGGAGCTGACAAATACCGCCATGATCTGCTCATGACATCCCTTATGCTGCGAACGGCACTCGAGAGAGTGTGTTTGCACGTTCTGTTCCGGCAGTGTTGCTCAAGGGGGAAAGTATTCTTGCCCCTGAAATTCACATGAGGATTAAAACCCTTCCATTTGTGTAGGATCTCATCAGCATCAGCGCGCAGGTCTGACATGGATCACTTTCAACTGGATGGGCCCCATTTAAGGATTATGTAATGTACAAATGCGCAAGGCTTGTTCTGAAGAAAAGGCTGCGTGGGCGTGTGGCTGCAACAGCAGTTATTCATTATAATTTGATGCTTAAAGCAATAGTTTGGCGAAAGGTCAAATTTGTTCAGTTTTCCTCGCTTGATCAGCCAAGATGCATTTGGTGTCTGAAGTTCATCAAAAAAATTAAATTAAACATAGACACAAGAACAAACTCGCTACTGATACTGTTTTTTGCTGTGTACTTGTTTAGCTAAGACTAGTCAGCTGTCCAGTTGTTAACTACTTGACCCCAGAGTGAAAACTGAGCTGACGAGTCCTGACAGGTTTCTGGAAGGATACTCATGATAACATCACATTCTTTTATTGATTGGAAAACAAATGAAGATGGCAAAGGGTCTCTGGGTTGACCTGTAACTTCAGAAGCTCAACACCGCTGTGCTTTAATTGGCTTAACCCTCTCCTTCATTACCTTCCATGTAGTTTTAGAAACCATGTCTAACGTACAGATGTAGAACATTAAGTAAGATGTAAAAGCAAACAGAGGTTTATTAACAAAAACTAAGGAGGAGGTGGGGCTACGGTAGAGCAACTAAGGAGGAGGCGGGGCTATGGTGGAGCAACAAAGGAGGGGTGGGGCTATGGTGGAGAAACTGAAGGGGAGTTGGGGCTAGGCTGGAGAAACTAAGGAGGAGACGGGGATGGGGTGGGGACTAATATCACCACAAAGACACATGGCAGACATAAACAATAACATAGAAAACTGGGAAAAAGACAGGAGAACATACAAAGGCTAAGAAATATACAAAACATTATAAGAAACCAAGAATCAAGTAAAAAGACAGAAAGAATGTTACACCACATTAGCAAATGTATTGAAGGCGACTTGATTTACATTTACGGTATTTATCAGACTTTTTTATCAAAACCGACTTCCATTACCTAACTACAGGGGACAGTTTCCCTGGAGCAACTTGGGGTTAAGGGTCTTACTCAGGAACCCAGAGATAGGATTTGAACCCATGACCTCTTGGACCACCACTGGGTGGTGGGTGTGTGATGGATTAGGAGGGCAGTTTGCACCATGCTAATAGGTCATGCATGAGCTTCTGTTACTTTTCAGCCACTAGTGAAGCACAGTTCAGGGTTTTGTTTATGACTTTCACCTGTTTGACCCATCATGAGAGCCAATAGCCCTAACCTGAACATGACTTACCCACAATGTTTTTGAGTGGGTGAGAACACATATTTGTCACTTCTGACCAGCAAAATTTTCTATTAGTCTGATCCAAACCTGCCTTGTGGGTTATGGCATATCCAGCACATTCCTAAATGACAGGTTACATAATTATCTCATATTTCCAGTGTGAAAATGACCTAAAAGAGACCCTTGGTTTGTACCAAGGGTGCCAATAATCATGTAAAGCTCATATGTGCTATATTTGAGCTTTACAGATGCAGTAAAAGTTTTTACAGGCAGATTTGCAAACGGCTAGACTGGCTGTGGCACCGCTGCATATTTAAACCCAGTGAAATTGAACTCGTCCCATGCGTGACACTCCAAGGTTTAAGTTTTGTCACATTCCAGAGCTGCACAAATGACAGAATTCCAATACAACGTGAATGCCAGGTGCACAAATAGCACAGTATAATACAACACCATAGTGGGGCGCATGAAGTGAAGTGCTGCATGCTGGGAAACAGCAACTGTCTGTATTATTATTATTGTTATTATTATTATTATTATTATTACTACTACTACTAATACAACTAAGACTCTTACTAATACAACTACTCCTACTGCTGCTACTACTGCTACTACTACTGCTACTGCTACTACTACTGCTACTACTACTGCTACTACTGCTACTGCTACTACTACTGCTACTACTACTGCTACTACTGCTACT
>JBBPCY010109467.1:0-19161 GCA_037974405.1 Brachyalestes nurse | reverse complement strand
AGTGGCTGACGCAAAATTCAATAATGAATTCAAAAGTAGTGTATTGCGCACTTTTATTTGAAAAGTACTGCTATATGAACAAAAGTGCAATAACATTTGGTTTGCAAACTTTTAAAACAAATATGGTGCTTTTTAACAGCAGTATTCCCTTTAAGTTCGAATATTTCTGTAAATTTCAACTTAAACATTAATGTAATCAAATTAAAAATAAAACCAAAGCTATCTGCCACTGCAGGGCATTCACGTTTTATCTAGTTTATTATAATAAAACAAGTTCCTATCAGAGTCCAGAGCCACGATAACAGATTTCTGAGCAAAAGCAAGTTATCATTTATAAATCTGTTTTCTTTTTTTTCCCAGCGGCAACATTTTTCTTTTATCAGGGAGCAGCATAAGCAGTCTATGTTCAGTAGCAAATGTCCGTTAGAGTGAGGTGAAGTGATCAAGCAAAAAAATGCTGTTTTAGCATTAGCTCTGGTTTTATTAAGAGTATATGTGAAAGATTTTCACAGGAGTATTGTTGTTAATTAAAAGCCATTGTTGCTGCAGACTAGTAAATGTCACTTATCTACCTCCTAGAGACCCCAAAGCTGCATTTACAATGTACATGTTGTGAAGACTTTTTTTCTGGAGGTCAAAACCATATGAAAAACCACTGCATTTAACAATGTTTCCTATCTGGGGTCCTTGAGACCCCAAACAGAATAAGTGCATGTACTCCTCTGAAGAGGACCTCCAAAACCTCACCAATCATAATCATGTTTTATTGCCAGCTCTCAAGAAATGAATTATTTCTTTTGCTTAGAATGTTCCTTATTTCTGCACTTTCCATTTTTAAACTTGACTTTTCCCAGTAGTCTTGAATTAAAAAATCATGGCTTGCAGTCTTCCACATCTGTTATAAACAGCGGGTACTCGTGTAGTGTACCACGTTGTGCTGATTTTGCTCCCCTCCTTTATACACAGATCAGCCAAGTGAACCGCCAGTTCTTGATGCTGATGTGTTGGAAGTGGAAAAATGGGCCAGCATGAGGATCTAACTGACTTTGATAAGGGCTAAATTGTAATGGCTCATGGACTGGGTCAGAGCATCTCCAGAACAGAAGGTCTTGTGAACGTCTTACCAGTATGCAGTGGTTAGTATCTACCCAAAGTGGACTATAAAGGGACACATGGTGATCTGGTGGGGTCAAGGGTGCCCAAGGCTTATTTGGGTGACCCAATATCAGGCAGGTGGTCTTAATGTTATGGCTGTTCGGTGTATAAGTTCTTGTCAGAACGAACTGAAATCTAGCTAAATAAATAAACAACACTCATTAAACTACATTTATGGTGAGGATTTTTTTTATTACAGCAGCGCAATAATAGACCCCAGGGAGGCACTAAAAGCTTTTATGTGAATATAATTGTTTTAGAAAGGTTACAAGTAAGATAGGAATCCTTAATAAAGCTCTGTCCATTCATAAACAACTAACCTTGTAGATCCACCTACCAATTCATCCCCTAGTTGTACAATTACAGATTTTAATTAGGTTGTCGGTCTACAGAATTTACCAAAATCAACAATGAAGTGTTTATTTATCTTATAAATATGAGTCTATAAGCTAAAGACTGTGTAGACTGAATTTCAAAGCTAAGGATGTTCTCAAAGGTGCACACTTGATTTATGAGCTCTTGCTTAAGTGCTTTGATTAAAAGTTTCATCAACTGGGAAGCACAATTTTACTTCCATTAATTGACATATTTCCAAGTGTCCCTGAAATCTGTGACTGTTTTCTCTTGATGATAGGTGGAGGGTGGGGTGAGCAGAGGTGAAACATGTTATTATTGATGAATATTATTTTCCCTACACCTAATAATGAAAATGAATGTAGAAATTCATAGAACATAGAACATAAATACATTTTTTTCCCAAGATCACTTCAGTGGGTGGATCTTTTTATATACATGTTAATCTGTTAAATCCTGGTAATGAGATGTATGAGTATGAAGTACTTTTCTAAATGTTTAAGAACCTCAACTTTATACTTATTGTTTATTCCTAGACCCATATAACCAAGCTAAGAACTAGCTTGCTACAAGCTCCTAGCCATGAGCAACTTAGATTTGTAAGTGTGTTAAAGCCAATTTGATTATTTCACACGATTTACTCTTGACAGCAAAGAGATGAGTGTTAGTTAATGTGGACTAAAAGAGGCTGACAACGCTGCTATGGTTCAGAGTCAGCTGTGGTCATCACCCCACCTCATTAGCATTTTTATACATCACATTATTGGATCTCCATAAATATCACATTGTCAGATCTGTGCGGCTAATTGGGATTCGCATATTGCGATGCAGTTGTGCACTGTGCTCGGAAACATCGGATGTGATAAGTAGTCGGAGCACATTTCCAGACATTTGGCAAGCTGTGAACTGTGTTTACAACGGAATCCCATTTGGTAAAATTACACTGAATTAATCTTTGTGTTTATTAGCAAAGGCTCATAGGCTCCTTTTGCTTGCTGTCTGGGGTGAGAGACACAATACAACACTGCAATTATTTAATTATGTAATTTCATTCATTATATATTTTTAAATGATGTAGTTAATCAAAAACACCTACAATCTCTGAAGAGCACATGGCATGGTGAGATAAGACAGTTCCACTGTTCAGTTTAGTTTGATTATACTATTCCAGTAGCAGCATCTCTATCACAGAAAATCCAGAGTTTTCTGAACAACTGAAAAGTGCAGCTTTTGATATACTGCACATACTGTAATAAAATGCTTCTGTTATAAAAGGACTGCCACAGCAAAATATGGTTCATTATAGAGGAGCAATATAATATGTGCCCAGAGAATATACAAACAAGACAAGTGTGCAATGTTTGCAAACATCCTATGTGGGCAATTAGGAAATATGCAATACTACATTATACCATAATTGACTATTTAAGTTCCTGAAAGACTTACTTAAGTGGCCCAGCATATTGATGCGATGAGCAACGTGATGGCAACTGTCTACTAACAGACTGATGGATGATGTGGTGGTTCTGTCAGGGTCTGGTTATGCTGAGCTTCTTATGATTTGCTGGTTTGGTATTGACTATGAAGGACGACTGATCTATGAAAGGACATGAAAATCGGTTTCAATGAATAAGGCTCTAGCAGGACAATAATAACAATAATATGTGGGTATGGAGTTATATTTCTACTATTTTACATTCATTCAAGGTGAAATGGACTGATTTATCATATTAAGACTGCGTGTAGGCCTGGTGTAAAGTGTTTAGTTGTTGTTTGGCTATTAATGTCCATATCTATAGCTTACAGCTATAAGCTATTGGCTAGTTATAAGGTATACAGCTATAGACTAGCTACAGCTTGCTCTATTCAAATATTTTCCTCAATGTAAAAACATCATTATGCTGTTGGTTATCTCAAATGGGACACCTTCAAAACACAGACAGATTAGACTGTTAATCTCTTCATACATTATGATAGATTATACGCTAGACTGCTTTTGAAGTCCGTTTTCCATCCTTCCAAGTCAAAAAGTATCAGGGAGGGTACTGGTCTTCTAAATGATGTTTGAGTGTGAAGAACCTCTTACAATTATAAAGAACCGTCACATAATTGACAGATGCCTGATCACTGGAAGGGTTCCTCCAAGAAACTTTTATATTGTATTAAAGTTTTTCATACTTTTCACAGATTTTTTCTTTAATAGCAATCGTTTAAAAGCTTATTTAGGGAGCCACAACTGACTCTTCAATCGCATCCTTATTTTTAAGTGTTTCTCTTATATATTTATTTCTTTTATATAGTATTTGAAAAGTTTTTTTTGGATGATAAGTGGAGAGAGACCTAAGAAAGGCAGGCAAAAGTCACATTAAATGTAAGATTACAATATTAGTACCAACCTTACAGTTAATTTAAATGTCATTTTTTGGGATGAACTTGTTTTGGTTCACCTTTGCTGCATTCAATTCCACAACTGCAAGAGTTTCAGTTTTGTTCTGTCTGTTACATAACACTTGTTTTGAATATTGTACACAGAAGCCTAGTGATTGTTCAGTCTGTACTGTCAGCGTTCTGCTCTGCAAACCAGCTGAATATCATAGGCAGGCTTCCTTTTCAATTATACACTTCAAATGATTTAAATGCTATACTTTTTCTATCCTGTGTACCTTTTCCAAAAGTCATTAGCAAGAATATATTTTGTGTGCTGATGATTACTGAAAATGTTACTTACAAAGTGTTCAGTGATTGTCCCGTAGGAGAGGCTAATAGATTACATCTTTAAATGTCAACTGAATTAATTTTAGGGTCTGTCATATAGCATTTAAACACTTTGAAGTTCTAGATTAAGCTGTTTTGAGACAGCTTGCCGTTTGCTTGCTGAATCTGAATTGGTAGGCTTGGAAAATTGGCAAATAAACATCTTGAGTAATTGGACCTGATCTAATCTGATGGAAATCTGCTCTAACTGAATAAATAAGAAAACTGTGTGAGAGCAGCACAAGTTTTATATGGCTCTGGAACAATTTTACAATTATTCTATTCAGCGCAAAACCATGGAGGATAGAGATATGGGCTCATTTTTACCATAGCTACACCTCCTGATGGGCTGCTTTGAGAAATACTATCACTGCAAAAATAATTGGAACATGATAGCATGATGCATAGTTCATTAGGATGTGACAGAATGCTGTTTGATCTTATTAAGAATGTTGGAAGTTCTGATTTAATTACCGAAAGTGACCCAAATCAAATGGAGCCCTTCAGTGTCTGCATGCTGGAGGAGGTGTTGTGTGTGAGATCAAAAAGCCTGACTGCAGGGCTTCTCATTGTCGACATCAAATGATGATCCACTCCATAGATCACTGGAATTGCAACCCTGTGGTGTCAGACTGAAACTACGGGGTGGAACATCAGAGGATGCCCATGTGGTTCGGAATGGACATGTAAGGCTCGGATCACAGAGCACTGCAAGTATACATGATGGTAATTAACATCGTACTAACGCTATTAACTAATTACACAATGTACTTATTATATAATGAATTACATTAAAAGTCCATCTCCATCCTGAAACAATGGGTTCAAGTGTGCACTGATAACACTCTAAATAACATTTTAAAAACATAAATGTATTCACACACAATAACAAGGTTTAACCAATTGCAAACCATAAAATTCAATGCATTATTGATTTACTCTATACACACCTACAAAATGGCAATTATAGGTGCATTCACTTCCATATTCAATTCAATTCAATTCAATTCAATTTTATTTATATAGCGCTTTTACCAATGGCCATTGTCACAAAGCAGCTTCACAGAATGAAAGAAAAAAATTTTCTGTGTCAGTACTGTGTTCATCATGCACAACCCTAGTAATACCTGGTCACTAGTGGTCCAGTGGGGGTCCTGAGCATTGATGGGCTTTCAAATGATGCAGAGAAACAGACTACAAAGTGCACCTCTATGGTAAGTGGAGCTGATCAAATAAACACTATGTATTGATACAAGGTGGGTGTACCTAATGAAGTGGCTAGTCGGCATATACGTTTTGGCTGTGCTGTGTTTAAATGAATTTTACACTAGATTTGGATTCTTTGGATTATAGAGTTCATTGAGATGGGGATGTTTTAAATAGCACCATATATTCACCTATCCTGAAATAATTATTATACTGATATCTCTTTTTATTTGTGGTCTATTGAAAGTGTAGAATGAGCAAGGAAGTGTAATGTCCAGCCAAAACCACAAAAACACCCTTAAACAGATGATTGAAATAGCACACATAAAATACAGCTCACACTTTATTAGACACCATTAGACACCATTAGACAAAAATTAGAGACTATTTTTTAAATTAGACACTATTCTGAAAGTCCTACTTTCAGTGTCTCAAAAAATACAATTAGGGAAACAATACATTTTCACATTTTCTCTAGACACTATGGCTGCTAAATATGTACATGCAAAATACATATTTATAAAGCCACCATATGAGCTCATAAAGCATCTGAACATAACATTTAGTTTAGTAGATCTGCAACTAATCAAATAAATGTAATCATGTAAAGGACAGCCTACTAATTCCACTTGGTTTGTGAGACGCAGGCTTTAAAAGCCAAAGCAAAAGAAAATTGCCATTTTGCGTCAAAAGACGTTCATAGACAAAGACATAATAGTAACTGATGTTCATTCCCATGAAATCATTATACAAAAGTTTAATTCCACTCTAGCTTTAGGAAGCAATAACACAATATTTCTTCAGCTCCTATTGGATGCCCATATAAATGCTATGCACATTTGGACTCCACTAGCTATTATGTATTTAACAAGCATTTTCTTCAGGCAGAATATGCCCTATGTGCAAAAGGATTAGTACATATAG
Organism: Brachyalestes nurse; assembly: GCA_037974405.1. Taxonomy (NCBI): domain Eukaryota; kingdom Metazoa; phylum Chordata; class Actinopteri; order Characiformes; family Alestidae; genus Brachyalestes; species Brachyalestes nurse. The sequence goes on along the minus strand of JBBPCY010109467.1, from coordinate 12,768 downwards.
AACATAACCCATGCATTACATTCTAACTGGTGCTTTCTAAATAACCAAAACTACTTTGGGTACTTGTCACTATTTTGAAAGTGTATGCAAGAGGACAGTAATAAAGAAATTACCAAATTTAAAAGAGGGCCATTCGTCTGAATGTGGAAAGCGAGTCTGAACAGAGGCCTGAGTCACCAGAAAATGAGTCCGACTGAGGTTGTAAGTCGATATTTTGGACCATGAGTCATACTTGAGTCTCCATCTGGGTCCTCACTTTTGTAGTGACAAATTGAACCCTGCAGATGGAGGCTTATCTCGGCCAAATCAACTCATTTCAGTCTGTTCCCTGGGCAGAAAAACATTAACCTGAACTGACGCGTTTGCGCAAGAACCCAAAGTGAAGTCAGGTGAATCTTTTCGGCGTGGAGTTGTTTTGGAGACCTGCAAACAACCTCCCACACTGACCACCTTGTCTACATTTCTTACTGTGTTCGCCCTGGGAAAGCACTATGCACGAGCAAGAGCCTAGGGTGGTCTGTTTAATAAATGAACACATAAGCCTGTTTGACAGTGTTGACTTATTCATGATTAACTTTCCGAGAGTGAAATGTACCCTGCCTGTGGTTGCGCTAGCTAGTGGAGCGATATGACATCCAAACATGGACATCAAATGGACAGATGAAAAACAAATGCACTTCACAGCATGCCTCTTTGATTCCAGTTGCACCGTGCTCATAGCAACATCTCACTTATTATTGACAAAAGTGTACAGATAGAGAGTGTAGCCCATCTGTTGCCATGTACAGTTTGTACGATCCATGTTGTAGTCTTTCATGAACCATCAGAGTACAGACTATTTATGTATAAGTGATAGTGTTTCAGTTCTTCGTACTTTTGCTCCAGTCGAGGATTTAAATCCATCCCCCACCAGTGACTAGCGTTTTTAGTAGAGTTTTTAAACTTGAACCAAAAAGATGCGAAACGACGTTTTCTCTATACAGATGCCCATAAGCATAGCGTGGCACTTCTCTGATCTTGAATAGGTGTAGTCTCTGCCTGTACATCCACAGAGAGCCTTGGAACTAACACATTCTCTTTTTTTCATGGAATATTGCACTCACAATGGCTCAATGTGCATGTATGCTGAAAGGCAGGGGAAAGAAATGTTTTCATTGCATCTCTCTTCAAAGAATACAAATGTAACAAACGTCTGAGGGTCTGTGAGGCAAATCTGCTCCTTGAACCTCACACACAGTCTTTGTGGCATTTTCAAAAGGAAAAAAATAGAAGCCTAGACAACAGGCAAAATGTATGTCAGAGTATAAACAACCTTACAGTGATAACTGTATGCCTCAAGGCCATGTAGATCCGTGATCTTCCCCAGTGCTGATGGGCAGCCATGCTTATTTCCCCTCATTATTAAAGGGGCTTTTATGACACTGTGATGTCTGGGAAACTGCTGATTGCAACCTTGCTCAGTTTGGCATCTCCTTCCATGGAAATTTGGCCACCAGAGATGCCCACTCTCCAAATTTAGTCTAGGCAGGCCATTTTGGGAGTGTGTTTGAACAGTCATATGCAAATGTCTAAATGTCCCCTGTCCCCTGACATGTTTTAACACATTCTCTGTAGGGAACCAACTGGAATTTGGCATCTTCCTGCAGGTTTGAGTTTACAGTTTCTATTTATTTGCAGTTACTTGCATTTTGTTAAATTCAGCAATTGAGGTATGATTGTGCTGTGGCTCCAAAAACACCATTTGGAAAACAGTACATACAATTAGGCCAATTGCAAAGACCAAATTTTAAGGTTTGTTTTGGGTTTTTTTTCCAATCTGTTCAGTTCAGCAATTTTACAGTTGTGTAAAAAATATTTAAAACTATGTTCTATAAAAAGTACAGTCCTATTTCGACTCAAAAAATACAAGTAGGGAAACCACATATTTTTTTCTCCAGGCACTACGGCTGCTAAATGAGAATAAGTACATGCATATGTACATGCAAAATACATCTTTATGAAGCCACAATATGAGCTCATAAAGCATCTGAACATAACATTCAATTTAGTAGAACTGCAACTAATCACATAAATGTAATCATGTAAAGGACAGTCTACTAATTCCACTAGGCTTGTCAGGCGCAGGCTTTAAAAGCCACAGCAAAAGAAAATTGCCATTTTGGCACAAAAGAAGTTCATAGACAAAGACATAATCGTGTTAATAACTGATATTCTTTCCCATAAAATCATTTTACAAAGGTTTAATTCCACTCTAGCTTTAGGAAGTAATAACACAATATTTCTTCAGTTCCTTTTTGAAGCCCATATTAATGCTATGCACATTTGGACTCCTGTAGCTATTATGTACTTAACAAGCATTTTCTTCAGGCAGAATATGCGGTACATGCAAAAGGATTAGTACATATAGAACATAACCCATGCGTGACATTCGAACTGGTACTTTCTAAATAACCAAAACTACGTTGGGTACTTGTCACTGCAGAAGAGCTTTGAGGGGAATAATTAATGGAGGTCCAACCAGAATCTAATCTTCACTGCGGCCAAAATTTAATCTTCACCGGTCCCACATGCGCCCATTAGAGAGAAAGAGAGGGCACGAGCTGGCTGAGTGCTTTAAACGCTAGCTGTGACACTCAGCCAGAATGCATGCCCCGGCTCAAGGATGGAGGAATTAATGAGCTGCTTTACAAGGTCCTGGCATGGGCACTACGTGAGCAATGGAATAGACACAGGATGAAGCCTCAGCATCTGCCCTGTAGTCAGGTTAGTACAGGCTTGTGGATAGAAGGAGGAAGACATTAGGAGGGAGAAAGCTGACAGCTTTGAGTCGAAACTGGAGATGACAGTAAGCTGCCTACAGCTGGGTAGATAATAGCAGGGTCAGGGCAGCTACGGATGGCCCTGTCTATACTGTCCTCCAGGGCCTGTGCCCATCAAAGCTGCTAAATGAAGAAAAATCCCAGCTCTGTGTTGCATCTGCTTCTGAGTGCAAGGTTGGAAGATACATGGCACAGAAATCCCTCTCTGGAGAAAGTCAAAGGTTACACGAAGACACAGTGACCAGAAGCAAATTGGGGGCGTAATGGAACATGGAGACAAGAACAAAGAGTGCTACTAAAAGCCGAGTTGGAACAAGACTTGCAAGATCCTTTCAAGGAAGCAGGTATTCTGTCTATGTTGGCTCTATAAGAAATGAAGCCATCCTAAACAACATCATGTCTCACGTAGAGTGGTGTTCTCTTCTGGCTTGCACTAAGATATCTCATGGTTCAAAGTATGGTTCTAGGAAAGAAAAAAAACCAGAATCTTTATGTCAGTAGTTCTGAAAGCATGGCCTTGGAATGTACCCCGAGACAATTCAGCAACATTGCAAACCATCTTTGGTCCCTGAGGACCGGTTTGAAAACCATTGCTTTACTTTGTGTTAAGGTTCTTTGAAGAATCTTCTGCTGAAAAGGAAAAAATGGGTTTTTCTACAGCATTGCTTTTTAAAGAATGTACGAATCAGTTCAGAACTCCAAAAGAAATCCAAATGACACTCTATTTTAGTATGCCTAGCATAGATGTGTCCATGTAACTACTCACAGGACATAGCCAAACTATCACCAATGCTGTGTTTAAAAATATTGTTAACAAAACTGCTTACTGAACTTTTAAATCCTTGCAAGTTTTGTCAATAGCTTTCATAATTAGAAGCCCAGCACTTACAGTCACTACACTTACAGTCTCTATATTTGGTGTCAAATGTAAACTAACAGAAACATTTTTTTAACCCTTGTAAGGTCTTCGGGTCTTTGGGACACGTTGTCAGTTTCTAGCTTAAGAAAAATTTGTGGCATTTCATTTCATAAATGTGATTTAACACAGGTAAAGGGAACAAATTGAATATGTTTTGTTTATATTACTTGCAAAAGCCCCAAAATGCAACGGGTCCACCAGACCCAGCAGGACTCCCTGTGTAATCAAAAAACGAAGACCCTAGCAGGGTTAACAGTGTAAAATACACATTTGTGGTCACAAATCCTGTTTTTAATGTTTCATTACAAATTATATTATCAATATATAAAACAATTTCAGTGAAAAGTAACATTTCAGAAGATCATGAATTTCTGAAGATGTTGCTGTTCCTCTTTTTTACTTCAGTGAGAACATGAACTCAAACTCACAGGTTTTTGCAGAAACTCCTCCTAAGAGTCGTCTGAATACACACTTGTGAATCAGACTAAAAAAAGGACTTAACAGGATCTGTGTCCCAAATTTGATTACATTTAATAACTGGCTGGGAAATAGTTCAGAATCTTGTATATTTCTTCTTTATTTACTGGTCATACCTTTTCTTTGTTTTAAATCTTTCATGATTCTAAAACTTTCTGTTATTTATTATTTATCCGGCCTCCGCTGTGAAAAGTGTAGTAAAGCGTGTAGTGCAAACAGACATGAATGTTAACCTGGGACTGGGTGTGCACACACATTTACCACACAGCTCCAGGAGCCCTTGCAAGTTACCACCCTGTATTGCCCATACCTGGACCAGCTGCTGAACACAGTGCTGACAGATGCAGTTTTGACATAAAAGCTCATTTGTTCTATTTTACAATAGTACAAATGTGGGTCAGTCGGAACCTTATCACTGCAAGCAGACAACATTTCAGCACTCATTCATCTGCTGTGCTCAAGAAGTACAAAGAAATGAAAATATGTTTTAAAACAACCTTTTCTGTTTGTTTTGCAACCATTTTCTAAAGCGATATCTTTCATGAAAGGAAGCATTTTTTCATTCCGTTTTATTCCAACTTAAACCATAATATGAGCCAAACCATGGCCCAAACCCTGAAAGAAAACCTTAAACATATATGTATATGTATGTATGCAGCTTCAGAAGAAAATAATAGGCCGCTGGAATGTATTTTTAAATCAGCATCTCTATGACAACCATTCCATGCCAGTTAAATTTCTACACAAGCACCTCATTCTACTTTGAGTTTCACACACTTTGGGAGTCACGTGACGCGCAAGAGGCACCGGAAGTGAAGCACGTCACATGGTATAAAAGTCCAGGTATGGAGGTAGTCATACTCAACCACTGATGAGGTCATCACCTCACCTCAGCCAAGATCATCATCTCTTCAGGGCCGTGAGTACTCCGGTATCTTACCCTTTACCCAGATCACAGAGCGTGCACTACCAACACTCTCATGGGACTCTGCGATTAGGTTCATCCTCCTACTCTGGTGTAACTGTTGGCCTTCATTAGTGATAATGAGGTACTGATTAGGTGATCTTATTTAATGAGGAAAAGTATAAAAAACACTGTAATCAACACTCTTCTCTTACAATGTGACCAGTTGGATGGCAAAACACTACTAGAATTACATCAAAGGTAATTATTGCCATTCTGTTTGAGTGAGCAAGAGATTTGTTTTCTTTGAATTATTTAAGTTCTGCAAACATTCTTATTTTGATGTATTGTCATTTCCTTTAAAATTGTGCTGTTCAGTTCAATACTTGCACCTGTAAAAGATAATATCTGAGAAGCTGACATTTTTTTAAGTGGTCTTTAATTTTTTTTCTGGAGATATGTAGAGAGAGCAATAGATAGATAGATAATTATTTTGGCATGTCATGAAAAACATTGTGGTGACAAGTGGCAGGTATCTGTAAAAAAATTGCATGCTTATGAAACAAGCCAGCCACCATGAACCATCACCAGTTAGTCATGGTGGACACATCAGATATGAATTCTGAGGCACTCATTAAACTGACCCATCACAACATTGTCATGCTGATCACATCAACGGGGGATTTTAGCACCCACCAACAAAGTTAATCTGAATAAATCTGAGAGCCGCATCGGCAGCAGAAGATATTTTGAGAAAGATTTTTTGTCAACATGTGAATCTCAGTTAGAAAGGTCAAGATGCATCGGTTTCCTTCAGAGGATACCACCTTCTCCTCTAAGAGTATATTGCTGTATCACCTGTTGTGTTATTTCTGTTCAATGTATTTATCAAGGCCAAAACATCCAGTCAAGAAGTCAGTTTTATCTGCCTAGCACTTTTTAAGGATAGACACATTTTAGACCCATGATGAGCAAGCAGAGAGTGAAAGGAACACGCTCCTACTTGGCATAAGGAAACACTCTTAAGAGCAAGTAAGAATAAAAAGACGAATCCATTTCCTGTGGATTTCAATCATTCTGATATTCATTGCCGGATAGAAAATTCCTGCTTACCTAAGAGAATTTCTGATGTAGAGATACTTCACTTGAATTATTCAAGAAAGAGGACATACTTCATTTAATCACAACATTTTTGATGCATTATTACATCTCCGCTCCTTTCTTCGAATTGTAAGTGACTGGGACAGCTGGTGGCCTGGTAGCTAGGAAGTTGCCCCTGCAAATCAGAAGGTTATGGGTTCGAATTCCAGGACTGCCAGTGGCACCACTGAGGTACCCTTGAGCAAGATACCCCAAACACTGCTCACCAGGCATTGCCTCCCTGGCTGCCCACTACTTCACTTGCTGAGGGAGTCAAATGCAGAGAAGGAATGCCACACTGCTCACACTGTGTGTTCACACATGGCCACTTTACACTTTTTAAAATTAGCTAGCTAAAAGGCACTACCAGCTTAAAGGCACCAGCTTTAGGTTTAATAAAGAGTTAATGCACTTTTTATTCTAAAATGACAAAAATAAAAGATAAAACAAAAATAGCAAAAAATGTTTTACCTATTAATAATAAGTAGCCAGTGAGCATCTTTGCATCCTTGACTTGAAAAGAGTGTCACGTCGGGGTGTCGGAGGGCGTGGCAGGAGGCACACAGACACAGTTCCATCTTGTTTTCTTGTTTTTTATTTAACTGAACAAAAACAGGCTCGAGGGCCAATACGTTCTCTTTACAAACAGAAGCTCAAAAACACCCAGACTAATCATGATGGTGAACCCGCAACCAAACAGTGAACAAACCCTTTAAATACGAACACAACCCCCAAACCAACCAATAACCAAACACAAGTACTCAATCTAACACAAAAACACCTGTAACAGATAATCACACCCAAGAACAGAAAAGTGACACTCCCAAAACAACAACAGCGACCCCTTGAGGCCGCCAGGGGACATGACAAAGAGCTGATCTCAAATGCTGTTATGAGCATAGACATCAAACAAAAACCTATCACAGTATTGAACACTATGCAACATTTGATTGTAAGTAATAACAATGTAATAAAAAAAACAATACAACACTAAAATATAGTAGCCTGTTATCAGAGATATTCACTCAAGAAAGTTGACCAAATGTGATGGTGGAAATTTCCACTTCCAACAACCTCCAGAAATGAGCCTGCACATGATCAGTGTCCACTCCTGATCAATCTGTCATGTCTAATAAACGCTAATCTAATGTTGTCTGCACAACAAGACACTGATTTGATTGCAGACCCTTTGGCTTGTGGTTGCAATTCGGTTATAGGGCATGGATGTCTGCATCTCGAGCTTTGACTGGCTGGAACAAGAGGGCTATTTTTAGCTGCTTTCACATCTCAGTGGCTGGCGGGTCCAGATCACAATGGCAGTAAGAAAGAGACTCTGAATGTTGATATGGAGAGCTCGGGCTAACTGAACTAAAATTCTGCAGGACTTATGTAATAGTGAGGTGCTCTTTGAAGGAGATCCACCAGGTGACATGCTATTGACTCCCCGTTGTTACTGCTGCTGGAATTGTTCTTGTTGGTTTTCCTATTCATATTCAGATTCAGAAAACTTCATCTTGGCCTGACATACAATAAAAAACAGACAGACTCAATGTAATTAACTTAAAAGGATACATTCCTCAAATAGAATGACAATAGCTAGGTAGTACCAAGATATAGTAAAAGTAAACAATACTTAAATACTGTGTATGCGCAGCTTGGCCTTGTGCTTATATAGTGGTGGTAGCATTACTGATAGAAGGAACGTTATCATTTGTTTAAAATGTTTATGGTAGTGGGAATGAAGATAAATTAGGACTTTACAGCAGTGACCTGATGGTAATAGCTGAGGTTTGTGCAAGGGTTTGAGTGGGATAAGCTATGATCTTGTCGGGCTTTTTTTTTTAATTGCTTGGATATGGAGTACTGATAACTGAAATTGAGTAGCGCCAATTATTTTACTTGCTTGATTAATGATCCAGCAAAGCTTTGATTGGTTCCTAATAGAGATTAAATTAAAATATTGATTAACAGTAAATATTGATTCAATGAGTGATTTGTACACAGCTGTTAAGATGTTCTTTCTGACAAAGAAGACTCTGAGTCTTCTCCTGAGTAGGAACAACCCTTTAATCTCTGAGATGTTGAACTCCAAGGAGCTCTACCCTATCCAGGATGTCAAAGTGTCTACTTGCTTGTAATATGCAAATAGGGCGTTTTCATCTCAAATGTGGGCAACCAGGGCCATGTCATCTGCATGCATACTCATTACTATTGTAAGTTATATTGTAGACTGAAAGTAAAATGGGAGATAAAACACAGCCCTGGAGGAATCCAGTGTTTAATTTTTTTTAATTCATAACCATTAACCACTACAGGCTGAGACCAATTCTGCAAAAAATCTCTTTTCCATATGACCAGTTTGATTACTGTTACTTTTAATTTCATCTCTATTAGGAACAATCTTAGAAGGCATTTGCAAAGGGTGAGTGAATCAACTTATCCATTAATAAAAATCCATGAACAAAAACCTTATGTAGGAAAGTGGGGAGTCAAGATGCCTTCTTACTGTGTCCAAAAGGGTCAGACAGGCATTCTCCACCCTAAGCTGTGACTTACAAACCACTCTTTCCGTATACTTGCACAGTATGGACATGTGTCTGAGTGCCACTGGTCTGAAACCTTTCACCTCCCTGGTACTGGATATTTTTGGCACAGGTATGACAGTGGATTTCTTCCATACCTGTAGAACTCAGCTGGAGTCTAAGACCTGCTGAAACATCAGAGTGATGGCATCACCTACCTGCCCAGAACACTCCTTCAGCACCCCGACCCTCCACCAATCAGGACCAGAGGCTTTGTAATGGTGAACACAGTTGTCATCTTACTGTCCAACCTCCCTATGATTGATGGGCAGAGGGGACTGGTGAGACTTCTTGTTAAACCTGCTATTATATATATTCAGCTGCTGTGTTGATTTCAAAACGATGTTAAGACCTTGCCATGCCTCCCTTGTGTGACCAGTGGTGTCTTTCTCCCCCATTTTGTTTCAGTAGTGGGCTCCGGCCAGCCTGGCCTTCCTTTTTAACTCTGTTTTTATTCTCTGTGTGTCACCCTGTAAAGCTGCTTGTTAGTAGGATACAATCTGATCTGCTTTGTTAGTATTACAGTGTCCACACAGACAGTCAGATAGGAAGAGACAGAGTTTCCCTCACAGCTTTAGATGAATATTTTCCATACAACCCATGAATATCTCCACAGAATCATTACTGCAGACTTGTTTTGTTTTTTGTTTGCTGTTTGTTTAATAATAACAATAATAATAATAATACATGTGAGGGACCGAGCACAAGGAACAAAGGAGCAACAGGTAGTTTCGGCAAAAAAAATGGTTTTATTTACCCAAAAATAATCAAATAGAAAAATACCACAAACAATGGGCCCTTAAAAGAGGTCAAAGGAATAGAACTAAACTTAAGTAATCAAAAAACTAAACAAACCCATAGCTAACAAAGTGACCTCCCAACTAAACAAAATGGTGGGTATATATACACACAAGACCAAACAAACAAAAAGGGGATGATGGAAACTAAGGATACTATGTAAACAATAAATACGAATGAAAATGACTGTATGGTCCGTGAGCATACAAACATAAATCTAATTTAAAAAACAAACTAGAATATATACATAATACAACCAAAAGAAATAAACAATACAAAACAAAAGACTCCCATTCCCCCCTGTTCAGTTCGGGCTGTTGGTCTACCCCAATGCTGCCAGCTTCTGTACTTAAGGCAGCTCCACCCTCTGCCACCTCCTTTGCCAGACCAGGAGAAACCTCAAAACACCCAGGTAATTCAAACAAAGAAAGAAATTAATTAATACAAACTAGTGACAACTATGTTAACTAAATGTGCGCGCCTTATTCAGTAAACATAATTGTGACTAATAAAGTAAATTATAAATGAAACCAAACTGTGTCAAAATGTTTGTAAACAAAGAACTGAACATGTGCTATCCTATTTGAGGGAGTAGTGTAGACTTCCCTGTGTGGCTGTGGAGCCGGCCATCACAATACATTTTATTTGAACAGCACCTTTCAAAACACTCAAGGACAAAATGATAAAAAAGAACAAGCATAAGAGCACAAGCATAAGAGTTGACAATTTACAGAATCTACATAAAACAGTACAAAATAATATGGTAGAGTGGTAAACAACAAATATAGAAAACATCTAAGAGGGGGAACCAAAGGTCTTGCCATCAAGAAGTGTTCTTTTTTTCAGTTTTTTCAAAACAGTCATTATGTTGCGGTTCCCCAGGACAGGAAGGAACCCTGTGCGTGACAGCCGAAGTATTGGCTACCTTAAGCGCAGCTATTTTAAGCACAATCTCCACAGGTACGACGGGCCACCTGAATATCTTTAGGCATGATGGTGACTCTCTTGGCGTGGATGGAGCACAGGTTCGTGCCTCAAACAGACCCACCAGGTCAAACCTCGTTGGCTTCCTGCAGGGCCATGACAGCGGAGGTCGGTCTTGAAATCCTGAGCGATCTCACGCACCAGTGGATTTTTGGTAATGGCGGATCTCTCTATAAGAGCCACAGTGCTGGGTCTGTAACGGTGAGGTTTCTTCACGCCACCGGTTGCCGGAGCCTTTGTGACCAGTTGCTTCCTTGGCGCCTTACCACCGGTGGATTTTCGGGCTGTCTGCTTTGTTGATTGCCATAATAGATAAGAGAAAAAATAGTGAAAATAATAGTAAAATATATAGACTATGGGTGGCAGGGGTTAGCGCTGTTGCCTCACAGCAAGAAGGTCCTGGGTTCGACTCCCGGGTTGGGCGCAGAATCTTTCTGCGTGGAGTTTGTATGTTCTCCCTGTGACCGCGTAGGTTTCCTCTGGAGACTCCGGTTTCCTCCCACCACCAAAAACATGCATGCTGGGATAGGCTCCAGCTGCTCCCCCCCCCACCAAGACCCTGACTGTGGGACAAAGTGGCGTCAGTCTCGCTAGTGTCCCCGTAACCTAGCAACCTAGCAGTTTAATGTATGTCTTCACTTTTTGTCTGTATTTTGGGAGCAGTAGAATGACATTATGGTCAAAGTGGCTTAGTGGTGGGTGCCCAGTATGTTACCAAAACAAGTCTAATGTTTTTTCAGACCTGGTGGGTGAATAAATGTACCGTTCCAGGTTAGATAGTAGTGTGGTGAAGTAAAATCTGTTAAAATCCCCCAGCAGAAACACAGGCTGTTTGCTGCTCTGATTTACAGTTTTGTTGTAACTTTTAGCAATGCGTTCTGCTTCAAATGTGCCATCAGGCCCAGGGACATATGCTAAAATAACTGTGATCTGTGGAAACTCCCATGGTAAGTAAAATGGCATAAATGATACGGTTATGATTTCATGGTGCCTACTGCATTCAGTCTCTTTCGCTGTGAAGCTGGTAGCCCATGCAAAGCCTGCCCCCAGCTGACATCCATGTTAGCACAGTGTCTCTATCAAAGCTTGGGAATATTAAATCCTTCCAGATTGATATCCGTTATTTCTTCCGACAGTCATGTCTCTGTGAAACAGAACGGACGTGTTTGACGGTAGTCTGAGTCAAGTTTGATAAGTACAGAAAGTTCAGTCATTTTATTATGTGATGATCCCACATTCAACAGAATTATAGCAGGTAGTGGTAGCCCCCTGTCTACCCCTGTCTACCACTCCTCATGAATTCCTCCTCTAGATACCCTTTTCCTTCGAACAGCTTGATAATTCCTCTGAAAACACTGCAGAATTTCATGAAGGAGGGGTTATGTCCCTTGCAAATCCAGGAAAGCCAGCCACAGATTCAACAGGATCTCCTGTACGTAAGGAGTTCAACGGGAACTCCTGTAGGTAAGTTTTCCTCTGTTATGTCTAATGGTATCTGCCAGTGTTCTCCAGATCGTAAATGTTGGTTATATAAAGCCAATTAAGATCCACAAGCTTGCCAGATATTTCAGCGTGGGAGTCATACTGATTGCAGTGGGTTCAGTACTGTGATGTGTCATATTTAACACAACTAAAACAACCATTAAAACACACAAAGAGCCACACACATTTACAGTCGCTCACAGAGTAGTGCCCATGCCTAGATGTAGCAGCCTGCCCGAGTTATTAGTTCAGATTCTGTAGTCAAAAAGTTTCTCAGAGTAGGATTGGCAATCTAGCATCAGAATCCTCTTATTTATGACCACATTACTGACAAGAACAGATCATACACCCATTGTTCCCAAGAAGGATTGCCATGGAAAACCAATAAAACCAAACCACCAATCACCTATATTTCACCTATATTTACATTTTTTTTCTCTTAGAAGTAGGGAGTCAATACTGTCATAATGCTATATTTAAATCTAATGGCACAGTAACACGATTCATTACATAGTTTGTGTTTAATTGTATCATTTTGCTTCGACAGTCTTGCACTTTTCTGATTTTTCCCAATTTATTTCGGTGTCATTTTATCATGCATTAGTCATTTGGCAAAAAAAATTTACATTAAAAGTTTAAAATCTGCATGCTCAGCAGAAATCC
>JBBPCY010109417.1:0-19173 GCA_037974405.1 Brachyalestes nurse | reverse complement strand
ACACACACACACACACACACACACACACACACACACGTACACACACACACACACACACACACACACACACACACACACACACACACACACACGCACACACACACCAGTACTTGTACTCTCCCATTCACACACTCTCTATGTACAGGGCCATTGCAAGTAGCAAGTGTTGCAATGTATTTTGCCCTAACCTGTTCCTCATACAAACAGGGATAGTTACACACATACACACACACACACACACACACACTCACACACACACACACATGCACTCACACACACACACACACAGGCACACACACACACACTCTCAGTAACAGTGTTGTATGGTGTCATCACACACTCACCTCACCGTTACGTGGAGCTATTCAGTAATCTCACAGACTTGCTTATGTGGTAACAGGTAACAAGACAAGCAATGAAAACATCTCACTAAAAGAACTGATGAAGTTCCTGGCAGTGTCTGAATAGGTATACTGTATTTGTTTCCTCTCTGTTTGCCTTGATTTTGCCTGATCTATAGCCCATAGCCACGCTAAAAGTGTTATCCATTTTTATCCATTTTAACGCTCTTTTTAGTGTTCTAGTGAAGTGAACGAATTTAACCAATTGATAGGGCATCAAATAAAGAAAGTGTGGTGTGTTGGAAGCGTTGTTCTCTTAAGTATTTTTTATTTCACTTTGTCTGTATGTAACACTCACTGTAACATATCACTTGCACCAGAAACTCTAAAAACCTTGTCAACAATCATTTGTATTATATATGTCATGTTTCTTAACCCTATGTACTGTCATCTGGCTCATCAGCACCATATTTTATTGTTTGTGCTTTTTGGTTAGATGCAAAATTGCACTTGTACATGTACTATGTGCAATGAAAATAGTTCAATCTAACCACAGATTCGTCAGTATAAGCCTTATGTCCTCAAGGAGAAATAAACCATTTAACACAAAAGGGTTTTTTTGTAGTCGTCTAAAAAAGCTGGAAGATTACTTATTTGGATTAGAAGTAATGAGTGACTTACTTATGTATCCCTCCTCATCTTAAATATCTCTTCACATACATCATGGGGCTAGTGTGTATTCTTAAATATTGATTAACATGTACATTGTGTGGTTCTATTTCATTCATTCCTTTCATTTTCTGTTACCACTTAATCCTTACTAGGGTCGTGGGTACCTGGAGCCTACCCCCGGGGCCAGTGGGCGTGAGGCAGGGACTCACCCTGGACGGGCTGCCAGCCCACCACTGGGCTGTTCTGTTTCAGTTAAAACAATATGAATCTATTGCCAATTTTTTGTTACTATTACTACTTTAATTACTCTAATTTACCTTACTATTTTTTTTTTGCCAATGCATACCGAGGAGACTCCAGTGTATTATATATCTACATATATATCAACATAAATATATTACCACATATACACATACATATATAGGTTACATATACACAAAAGTTTAAACCTAACAGTGTTTAAAGCAAGTTGTACGTAAAGGTTAGGAACACTAGTTGGAGGATGCAAAACTGATCTATTGGTTTTTAAAGCACAAGCAAACTGTTTATTTATGGTAAATGCATACAGCTTTATTCAGCAGTGAATGTTATACTTGGCCTACAAGAAATCTGCAAAAAAGCAGTAAATTATAAAACGTATATGTAGGATGTGTCTCAGTGAAAACACTGTGTTCTTCGCACTGTAAAATAGCTGTGTGTGCATATAGTGTCGGCATGCGTATTACAGACCAGACTTTCACACTTTCAAGTAAATTGAGCAGCTCACAAGACCACAGTGATATCCTGAATGTTCATTAAATGCTTCAGTGGATGGGTTGGAGTTGGTTTCCATCTAGTGGAGGTATTTGGTATAGAGGCAACTCAATGTGTACTTAAACCTTCAAAGGGCCTATATCCCACATTTTACTCGAATTGTATTTTCCCTGAGGTCCACGTATGAAGTTTATATGGTTTTAAAAACAAAAAATGGTTATAATTCATTATTACATAACCCTTTTCTAACCTCTCTGTATCCATTAGAATTAAACAGGCTGTTTCTGTTACTGTCCCTTTATGACCTGTATTGTGTCTCATTCAAAACGCACTCTTGCTGAAACATTTCTTAGAAGTTCAGAGTGAATGGGTGTGGCTAAAGTAGATTCAATTGTAGCATGGATCTGATTATAGCATATCTGCTGTATTACTCAGTCTAACTGTCTATTATTAATCAACCCAGTGGTAAAGAATAAGAATGCTCAAAATGTGTAGTCTTGCTCAAGCCAACACAAAAGGAATGCATTTTTCTTAACATTCATATCAGTCAGCCCTTAAGTTTACTCATGTTTTGTTTCCACTGGCTGTTCATTCACTACCACAGTGCATATAAATAGTGGACCAGAGCGAGCAGGAAATGCAGAGTAAAAAAACTCATGACTTTCTTTACTTTCAAGCATCCCCAGACTTTCCAGCGTGCTTTCATGTGACATCAATTTCCAGTGGACTGGTCTTATCTATTTTAGCTTATCAACAATCATGGTAACTGATCTAGTGGGTTCATTTGAGTGTTTAGTCAAATTGACTAATTGTATACGTTCTCTGTGAATCAAGCTCACATTAATGAGTTGATGGATGTCAAGTGAGATTGCACGTGATTGAAAAATTTCACGATTGTCCCTTAAAGTTACTAGAATATCGCTAATGCTAAAGTCTTAGGAAGTTCAGAACTTCTGACACATACTGTACTCTGGAGAGTAAGACTTTATCTTAATCTCCTGCCCCGTGTGTTTTATTAGCTTAGAAACATTCACAAACCCTTCTCTTCTTGACTTGCCTCTGTTTTATCCTCCCCATACATGCATGCTACTCTTTAAAGCATGCACACACTATAGAATACTACTTTTTAAAAGTATGTTTACAGTTTACATACAAATGTTGCATGCATGAAAAGTAGAATGAATAATTGAAAGTAGTGTAAACATAGTACAAATGACAAAAAAATCACTTTAGTATGCATTTTTATGTATGATCACAAAGTAGTATGCTTAATTTCAAAAGTAGTACTGATAGTGTGCTTGCTACTTAATTTTTTTAAGGTTTGCATGCAGTATTCCTGCCCTTTTAATTGTATGCAGACATTATACATATTCATTTTTAGGTAGTATGTATAGAGAGTATATACTACCTTTTTAAGTACACATATAAGGTTGCAGACTAAATAAGAATAAAAAGTAGTATGCACTTTTACTGCTAGTCACTGAAACAGCATAAATAAACCAGTGTGAATGAGTAGACTACACATCTATGTGTATGTTTGACAATATTAAAGAAATGCAATGCTGCACTGTAAACTAAGATAGGATTGTAAAGTACTATTAAGGAACATAAACTTGTAGACAACAATAGAACAGACATTACAGTGAATATTTTTGACATGTTACAGTTTCAGGAATTCCATGCACAACACTTTTGGAAAATCTAAATGAATCCGGCAGTCTTGCATGAATTAAGAATGCTAAGAATAACTCTTCAATAGTTTTCACACCTTGCCTCACTACTCGTTTTTTGAAAACACACCAAATTCTGTGAAATTTCATCTAAAAATTGATTTTGACCTTAAATCTTTGAATTTCTACTAAGAATAAAATCCAACAAACATCTCAGTATATTATTACCATAAATACCAGCTCTTACAACAACACAATTGAATTGAAACACAACTCATTCTCTCAATGTCTGCAGTGGTCATATTACATACAGTAACACAGTGTTCCTAGTTTAAATGTGAAATAACAACAGTAGCTGCCAATTCTGTGTATATATACTGGAATCATGATTTGGGATAAGCACTTAATGAAGGCCATTGTGCTTTCAGTACAAGTAGAGTAAGAAAGAGAGAGAGAGAGAGAGAGAGAGAGAGAGAGACATGTGTGTGCCATTGCAAATACATTTCTGACAAGGATGTTCGAGCACTTGAACGTGTGTGTATGTATACACGTGTGCATGTGTATATGCATATGTGTGGGAATAGGCGTTTGCGTGTGTGTGTGTGCGTGTGTGTGTGTGTGTTTTGTGTGGGTGTGTGAGACAGTGCTCTACTCTTTCAGCACGAGGCTTTAGTCAGCTGCTCTGTAGCGCTGCTGAATTGAGTTCACATGATCAGCTGATAGGTCTCATTGCACTTACAATCAGCTCCAGCAGCAACAGAAGCCTTTAGCACCACCAGACTCTGCCTCTCCACGCTCTCTCTCTCCTCTCTTGCTCCTCCAATGTTTCTTTCTCTCCTCCTTCAGGTTGTCTGAGTACTCACTTTGTCTTAATATACTGTAAGTTTCCTTTAAGCTCCTTCTTTGGGATCCTGCAGCAATTTGTGATTCAGACACTTAAGGACACATTGGACTCATGGCTCCAGAAAAGGAGAGCAGTGGGATGAACAACTATGCCTTTCCTGTGAGTGTGTTTCTTTCCAGCATAAAGAGAAATAATGTGGATTAAAAATGTATTATCTTTTTTAAGAAAAAGACCATGCATTTGTTAATTAGACTTCATTTGTTAATTAGACTTCATTTTTGTTTTTAATACCATTTTCCTTACATACATTTTTCCTAACTAAGTGTACACATGTGTTCTAGACAGTAACATAAGTAGATTTTACCTGCTCCAGTATGAACCACAGTTCCATAAGGTTTCTTGAGGTTACTCACTATTACTTCATTCATCTAAAGCTATGTTCATGAATGTGAGGGTATAAACATATCACAGTCCCCGTATAATGTATGTATTAATACGCCAAATTAACTGTCAAGGACACCACTTTGTTGTTCAGAACTGTACAACTGGGAATTCTTTTGACATATTTTAGTACAAATGTGGCCTGAACATTCTGTCTGTCACAGTCTTAAATACTCGGTGCAAGATAAGCACTCAGTGTAAATATTGCTGTGGTCTAAATTGTGAACCTTGTGAATCATTTCTGTTCAAGCTATGAATCACTTCGATGCTGTTCTGGCTGTTGTTGTTGTCATGCCAAAGTAGAATGCACAGGCAATGCGTAACTGGTGTCTAATGCAGTCGGGAACAAACATACATTTGGCACTTGGAGACCCAGGTCGGAGGACATTCTGAGCAGTATCAGTCATAACACCTACTAATCCTGTTAGTCATAAAGAAGCCCACTACTGATTCTGTTTGACCTGGGTGTGGAGAGTTGATTCCTGTCTTTTTTTTCCTAGATAAACTTTTGCAAAGTAGGTCAGGCAGGATGAAATTGTAGATCATTAAGCCTTGACTGCCAATTATTAGCTTATTTGGTCGCTAGGTTAATTTGACAAGTTAACGTGTTGAAGCTGTGTTGAATAAAAAGTAAACCTCATGCTGAGTTTGTTTTATATGAATTGAGACTGGGGCAGCATGTAAGAACCATTGGCTCATATGGTAGCGATGCATTCAGCCGAAATGAGTCCATATACAAATGAAAATAGTAAAAGTGTCCCGTGTATAATCATCTAATACTATGCCGTCATAAACCTCCTCCATTCTCGTGTGCTCTTTGCTCTGCAGGTTGACGGTGTGGTAAATCGTTTCTGTGGACTGCCTGAAAAGCAGGATGCAGAGTTGTCAGAAGAGGACAACAGGAACAAACTAGCTTATTGTGTAACTGATGTTCCACCATGGTACCTTTGCATCATCCTGGGGATTCAAGTAAGTCCACACCTTTTCTTCAAATAACAGTCATGAACTTACTGGAAGTCCGGAAGGACTGATTTCTCTTTTTTCCTCCATTTCTCCAACTTCTTCTAAGAGGAAGTAAAGCCCTGTGAGTGATTGATTAGATAAAGATGAAATTCATTAACTTCGTGACCATCAAGCCTTCACTGTATCTTTGAACTTCTGTAATCAAACTGATAATTGACAGTGCAATTAAATGCATTTTCACACACAGTATCTTTAAAGGGCACCATTAAAAACAAAGTGCAAAAAAGGTTTCTGTCCACAGAAAAGTTCTTTAGGGAATGAAGGTTCTTTAAGCGCTGAAGAACTCTTTTTGGCACCTGTAATGTTTGAGAGTGTAGATACTGAAGCTCTAAAACTTTCTCCCTTGTGTCTCTCAGCACTGCCTGACCGCTTTTGGTGGAATCATTGCCATTCCGCTGATCCTGTCTCAGGGTCTGTGTCTACAGCATGATGGACTTACTCAGGGTCACCTAATCAGTACCATCTTCTTCGTTTCGGGGATGTGCACCTTACTGCAGGTCACTTTGGGCGTCAGGTATCTTTTTAAGACTCCTTCATCCAGTTCATTACTGAAGGAATCCAGGTCTTATTAAGGTTATCAAAAGACAGCAATGTTTCCATGAATGAGATATGTAGGTGTATTTCAGGTGCCTTTTCATATTTCTGGTGATGGGTCCAATTTGTGGTTGTTGTGATAAAGTACTACAAGTTATGAACTGAACTTTGGAATATGGATATCAGGCACAAATGATTGCTTGTGTAGATAATTCTGTTTACAAGATTGCATGTGTCATTTGCTTACAGTATAAACCGCCTTCTGATCTGATAAGATGCAGAGGCTGGAGTATGTTTTAGTACTGTGAACTTTCAGTGTGTTGGCAATCAAATATTACAGCTTTTCCAACAAAATCTATTGAAATAGCATTATATTTTACCATCTTGCAGCCATTATTTTATAGTTGCAATTGCCAGATTCTACTGTAATAAAAGCATATGGAATCTCATTATAATTCACAACAATATGCTACAATGTTGGCAAATGCTTCTACAAAGTACAAATAAAAACTCGTAACTGTTAACAATAACAGTGTAAAGTGCTCAAAAAAAAAAAAAATGTAACCAGTAAACCATATAGTGTTTGCTACATAGCAAACTGACTTCAGAATAGAGATTAGAGATTTAAAGCTGTGCAAAGAGCACTACAATGGGTTTATCCACTATATACGGCACTATTTCTGTAGTAGGGACTTATTTTGAATGAACCAATTGTGTTGCACTATTCTATCGAACAGAATTTTGCATGAAGTAACAAGAAAAATAAGCACCAAGATCCTTTTCCTGTGAACTTCAGTGCTTCTCTTTTAATTCAGTTTCAATCATAATCCATTTTTAATAAAAGCCCTATTGTGTAACTTGACACATAACAAATCCCCTCACGAGTGCAGGCTGCTTCTTTGTATAACAGAACAAATCTCCTCACTATAAAATAATCCAAATGTTGGCCACATGGTTCAATAGTACAGTAATATGTAGGCCTGGTAAGGCTTTTATCTTAGAGTGAGTCATATGCTCATGTAGAAGTAATGTAGAAAGTTAGCCTGATAATAGCATTGACAGTATTTTAATAATATATCTCTCTTATTTAAGAACATGGTCTCATGAGTGGAAATGTTCAGTGGTTTCAGTCCACTGGTATTTATACTGAAGTCTTTTATGAACTGCAATAAGACGTGATCTCACCAGCCTGGCAGCCAGTCATGTCCACTCAATATTGTAGATAGAATGGAATAGATCTTGACTTGTTTAGTAAAGTCAGCATTTTGTGCTACAGTAAAGGTGGTGCAGGTCTGTCCCTGCAGAAACTGAGAACTGTAATAGGATTAGGTTGGAATTTTGAATCTCATTAAGTTTGGATTTCATCACACTTTAAATCCACATTCCACAGGCTTGACCATGTTGGAGCGCTCTCCGTCTCTCCACAGAAGTCAGAAAGCAGATATGCTTAATATTTAGAAAGTTGTACAGGACTTTCATTGTTTGAAATAATGTGCTTTGTTTAGCAGCAGCTATAAAGATGACCAATAAAATGGCAGCAATGGTTTTATTGTATTGCATAATTATTTAGTATTGCGTAATAATCATCTCTTATCTTTTATCAGCCTTTAAACCTAATTAGGCTTAATTATTTTTTATATCTTTCTATGTCTTTTAAGTCTTTTAACTTTTACATTTATATTTATACCATGGAATTTAAATGGATTGATGTAAATGTGCAAGTACATCTTATTTCTGCTTGCATGCCTTGAACAGCATTACAAATGATAGAAGGCTGAATGCACATAATATTTCATACATTTGTTATCGTTAATTTTGATAACGCCAAACATTATAGCAACTGGATATTTTCTGATTTTAAATATTAGGTGATTCTATCTACAGTGTAGACAATAGCAGAAGTGCTTTTGGTCTTTCATGGTTTCATTTGATAAAAGTGTTGCATTTTGGATATCTTTTTTTATTAATGACAGGTTGCCCATTCTTCAAGGGGGAACATTTACTCTTCTTGCACCTTCAATGGCCTTGTTGTCTATGCCGGAGTGGGCTTGTCCTGCATGGACACAGAACGTCACCCTCGTCAACACGTCCTCCCCAGAGTTCATCCATGTCTGGCAAAGTCGCATGCAAGTGGTGTGTGTTAAGGTTTGACTTATTGACTGGACAATGGATTAAAACTGTCACATGTGGAATAGTAGTTCCAAATAAAGATAGCATATATACACTGAATTCTGAATACATTGAATGCATTACAAAATATAAATGAAATTCATATTTTCATTTATATTGTAATGTGTTTTCAGTATGCATCAATTTAGTATGGGGTGCTGGGGAATTGGGATATCAAACAAGAACCTGACACACCTGAGACCTTTGCTTTTTCTTGTTATTCCTCAACAGCTCCAGGGTTCCATTATGGTGGGCTCCCTGTTCCAGGTACTGGTGGGATTCTCTGGTCTCATTGGCCTATTCATGCGTTTTATTGGCCCTCTGACCATTGCACCGACCATCTCCCTTATTGGCCTGTCTCTGTTTGACTCAGCTGGAGCGAATGCTGGAAATCATTGGGGCATTTCGGCCATGTGAGTGTCAATCAGAGCACCAATTTTATAGTGACATGTATAATTTGTGTGATAGAGCAGTAATTGCATATTGAAACATATACAAATGATCTCCACAGGACCACATGCTTGATTGTGCTGTTCTCGCAGTATCTCCGCCACATAGCTATACCTGTCCCTACATATAGCAAGGCCAAGAAATTCCACACTTCCAGGATGTACATCTTCCAGATTCTTCCCGTGAGTCCCTATCTTTATAGCAGAACATATATATATATATATATATATATATATATAAACAAATATAAGCAGGATTTTCACAAAATAAAGACTGTTTACAAAGTAACATGTCTTTGGACTGGCTCCCTAGGTGCTCCTGGGAATCACTGTTTCCTGGCTCCTCTGCTACCTTTTCACCATATATAATATTCTGCCCTCTAACCCAGACCAATACGGCTATCTAGCTCGTACTGACATTAAAGGAGATGTGATGGGGAGTGCACCCTGGTTCAGGTTTCCATATCCAGGTATTGAAACCATATGTAGAAAAGTTTTAAGCATTTAACACTTGTTAGTATTGAATTAGGTTGTTGACTGGTTTAAAATGGCATCATAATGTAGTTTTCACAGTATGAAATAAGTAATTCAATCAGATTTGATGAATAAAATGTCAATAGTGATTTGTTAATAAAATATTTATTTTGAAATTTCTTTTTTTGGACAATTTTCCCACATTCAGTGCAGTGGGGATTACCAGCGGTGAGCCTGGCAGGTGTGTTGGGAATTCTTGCAGGGGTCATATCCTCAATGATTGAGTCAGTTGGTGACTATCATGCCTGTGCCAGGTTATCTGGTGCCCCTCCTCCGCCGAAACACGCCATCAACAGGGGGATTGGCATTGAGGGCCTTGGCTGTTTGCTAGCAGGGGCTTGGGGTACAGGCAATGGGACCACATCCTACAGTGAGAATGTGGGGGCACTAGGCATCACGAAGGTGAGAGAGATTGAAAATGACTTCTTCTGCCAAAGCATCCAATCACTATCTAATCACTCAGTTCTTAGAGAAACTGACATTATTTAATTATTAAATACATTCTTGTTTAAACATGCTGGAGTGAAAAACGAAAACCACTGAGCGAAATCTTCATCTTTGCAGGTTGGCAGCCGCATGGTGATTGTTGCCAGTGGTGTCATCATGGTTATTATGGGAATGTTTGGTAAGATTGGAGCCATTTTTACCACCATCCCAACACCTGTCATTGGAGGCATGTTTTTAGTCATGTTTGGGGTCATATCTGCAGCCGGAATCTCAAATCTACAGGTGAGTAAACCATGCTGACCTGTAATGATTCAGAGGAGTGTCTGTTTTTCCCCACAATTTTACAGTGTCTTTATCTTTCACAGTACGCAGATATGAACTCATCTCGTAACATCTTTATCTTTGGATTCTCGATGTTCACTGGGCTTGCCATTCCAAACTGGATACTGAAGAACCCCTCTGTTATAGCAACAGGTATTGTCATAATTCATGTATTAATTAAAAAAAAAACACTGCAATGTATTCTTTTCCTAGCTTTTTCATTGTAGTACATCATTTAGACGCCTCTGAAGGTCAATTACCTGGATCAGGTGTGTTACATTAGAGGGTTAACGGTGGAGAAACCCACTGGACAGCATGTCAGTCCATTGATTGGACATACCACACTAGTTCATTGATTAGTGCTGGTAGTTTGTTGTTTAAACCATGCAGTTGATGCAGTTAATTAATAAAATGGCATTTCTTCTTTTGATGCACTCTCCTATTAAACCAACATTCTGTCCATGAGTGTGGGATGATAAGGATATGGTTGCCTCCTAAAGCATATTTCTTGAGAGTATATATAAAGTACTAATATTTTTCTCCATGTCTCAGGTATTGTTGAGTTGGATCAAGTGCTTCAGGTTCTTTTGACGACCAGCATGTTTGTTGGAGGGTTCTTTGGATTCATTCTCGACAACACCATCCCCGGTGAGATTTATTTGCTTAGCTGAGGTTCCTTTCTGAATACTAAACTTAGTTTGCAGAAGAATAATGTCCATCTAGAGGAATATTGTCTAGAAGAAAACAGGTTTAGCACTCAGCTTCTATGGGTTCTAAAAAAACTATACATTTAATTTGAACTAGCTGAATGTAGCAGATAATATGATATTGCCAAGCTTCATGCTACTTTACCTTCTGTATTTTCCCCACAGGAACAAAACATGAGCGAGGTATAATTGCATGGAACAAGGCCCATGAAGATGACTCTGATAACACCCTGGAAAGCGATGAGGTCTATGGCCTTCCCTGCAGAATCAGCTCCCGTCTCGCCTCCTGTTCCTGGGTCAAATATGTGCCTTTCTGTCCTTCACACAAAGCAATACCACAAAATATCACCCCTAGAAGCTCAATCTCACTGGACAAGAAGGAACCTAGCAAAAATGACACACATATCATAGTGGCAGTGGCACTATAACCAGTTATGTGGACATTTTCTGCTGTGGTCAGTGCAGTTTGGGCAGGTACTCTTCACTTTACCCAGTATCTGCTGTAATCTCCCTGTCTGGAGGCAAAACTGTGAAGGCTTGGGTCACAGTAAAAACAAGGCTAAACACTCTGAACTCACTGAAGAACCCAAGGCAGCTCTCTGGGGCTTGCACACATTTCTTTTATATTGAACCCTACTTCCCATCATCCTTTTTATAATGACAATTGGATAGAAACGGCTTTGATATTCATGTGGAATGTGTTATTGAAACAATACATGGTACACGTTTTGTTAGGATTTGTTTGTATTTTTGCATTTTGGTGCTTCAATAAAGGAAACTGTCTTAAAATAACCATTTATTTTAAATAAATGTGATTAAATAATCATTTATGGTACTTTTACAGACTATGAGTTCCACAAACATCAATTGTACAATTCAATATTTTTTGTTTGGCTCTCAGTATTCATGGATAGTGGAAAGTTCTGTGAACTCACTTACTGTAAATGAGGAGTAGTTTTTCGTATAGGTATTTCATACACAGTATAGAATTGCATAAATGTAATGCAAGTTTTCTAAGCCTAAATGTAATCAAAACTTAAACATTTGTGAGAACAAAGAAAATTTTTTTGCTCCTGATTTTCACTTTTTTTACACGCACATCCACATAAAGGGGGTCCTCGAGTTACGAGAGTCTTGATATACAACAGTTTACGGCGCTCACCTGTGGAAACTAATTTAGTGGTAGGTGGCAGAAGAATACGTAGAATACACAGAATATGCAGAAAATGTAGTGACGCCGCTTATGAGTGAGGGAGTTATTTAAGCGCAAGTGTTCCGTTTGTGTTGCTTTGTTTAGCGACTTTTTGGCTTATCATGGCTTCTGAACTAATTTTTTTGTATTTTTTCATACAGTGTACATGTACAGTGTATTTTTGTCTTTGTGACTGTGCTCTAGATTATGATTTTTACAACCCTGTTAGGATAGGTTACTGACTAGGGTGTGTTTCGACTTACACCAAAATTCAGGTTACATCACTGTCGTAGGAACGGATCTCTGTCGTAACTTGAGGACCCCATGTATAAAGTCCCAAGTTTGTGAAATGTCAAAAGTGCTTCTTTCCATCCATTTACTTTACAGCCATTAGTCTATACCTAGTACTTTGAAAGAGTCTAAGTTGTCTCTCCACCAAACCGAAGAGCAGTGAATAAAAATTTGTTTTATCACCTGATGAGGTCTTGCTTTATGACGTTATAGAGTTTGATGAAGGACTCTGCCCAAGCATCTCTCTGGTGAGCAGTGCTGGCTTTTGCCATTTGTTGAGCCGTATATACCAACGTCAGCACTGTGCGTTCAAAGTCTTCTCTCCTAAGGGCACCCACACCCTGGACAAGAGCAAAGGTCAGTCTGCAAACCTCTGGCAGCGTCTTGGGCAGTACGTCCTCCCAGATTACTTCTAACTTGTGTGTTTGACGAAGGGATGCAAGCTCTTCATCATACACTGAGAATGCACTGTGGTTATCTTCAAACTGCAACCCAGCCAGTAGAATCTAAGATACACAGAAGAGAAATCTATTGACAGACTTGAAAATGCATCGAGTATACTTGATTCAAACTATGACCAAAATATTGACCTTATATTTGTCACAATTATTTGCACACTTTTATATGCACATGAACAAATGTAACTGAACCACACTGTCATTTTTTCAGGTTCGCCTGAATGTCCAGGGACTCTTAATTGGTCTTCAATAGCCTCCTGTTTCACTGAGGTATAAATGTGAGGTGATACAGAGGGCAAATTCCCTTTGGTCATTCATCAACATCATTAAATTAATGACAAATGAAACTGATAAATGTGCTGACCTTCATAAATCAGCCAACCACTGCAAAAAAAGAAAGACCCATGTCCACTTAAAATAATAACTATTTTAAGCAAATTAAGATTTGGTGGGCCTATCTGGAAGAGGATGCAAGTTTATTTTAACCACACACAGTAAGAAAGATTAATGAGAAAGTTGCAGGTCTTTCTTTTATGAAATCACAAACATGGTTATATAGAAAAAAGCACCATCCCCACAGTTGAGTCCACACAAAAAAGTACAATGGCCAATACTCAAACTAGGCCTTGACTCTGAATTTGCTATCACTAAATTTGCTACACATTGTGACTACAGCTGTCATTGCCATTTTGAGATGTACAGTCACAATAAATAATTAGTTATCAAACCTCATATAGCAAGCTGACATCCTTAACGGAGTTCTGAAAGATAGGATTCACCAGTGATGCCATTCCTCTCTTCACCCTTAATGCTGATGGGAAAAAACCTGTGGGTGGACCAAGAAAACACAGAATTGTGTGTCATTTCATTAGCCTTTTTAGTAACTGCGCTGCTGTGACCATTCATTCCTGTGGAAATGATGTGCACATTCAAATCTAGTAACATCAGTGCATCACTTTTTTGGTGCATTTTCCCAAAATCTTTCCCAACAATTTCACTCACAATGCGAAGTAAAAAAAACCCAATACAATACACTCAGAATGCTCACGAGTGAGCCTCAAAGAAAAAAATGGAAAAAACAAGGATAGGTCCTTTAACAGAAATTAATTTCACACAAATATTTATCTTCCCTTTGAACAGGATGTTTTTATGCCCCCAAGGTTTACTTATGATGTTTGTGTGGGTTTATGTATCAAGAACAGTCATAATTTATGTATAAATGAGCTGTTTATCTTTTAGAATAAACAGGCTGCTTTTTTTACTGTGTATTCAAAGTTGATATGTAAATGAGCTCTGTCCTCATTGGCTGCTCTGCACTGTGCCGCATTCAAAAAAGCACTGTGTTGAAAAAATCCTTATACCTGTAGGATGAATACATGTGTTAAATTACCTTAGGTTCAATAAGCAACAGTATTTGAGACATCACAACAACAATGAATTCAAAACCAGCTGCTTTTGTGGATTCATTTACTTATATGGACTGCATTGACTGTACTAACTAGCTGTAAAACAATGTTTACAAACTACATAAAACAATTTTGAGGAAAATTCCATCTGCCTTAATATGGCCCCTTTACTGCCTGAAGGTATGTGCAGATCTTTATATTCTGAAATATCTGGCTGAGCCAAATCATGAGCCAAACCTTTAATATATCACATATTGAAATGAAAGGCCAGGCTAAGTATAAATGTAGAACACATTACCTTGTCTGACAGATAGCAATAACCTGCCAGTGGATTTTATAGGTACTTGCTGAGAGGGCCGGGCAACAGGGTGAAAGCAAGTAAAGCATGCAGCAGGCTTGTCTCTGGAACTTATGGGATGTATTACCCTACATGTTGCCATGATCAGCTGACCAACAGATCTGTCCTGACCTCTAGCTTCAAAGGCAGGAATATGAAAGCAGTGGAGCACATGTGCTGCACATTGTAGGTCTTCTCTCATGTCTATAAAAAGGTCTACAGTATAAACCACATATTTTGGTTCACACTGCAACTTGTAATTGAATGAAACAGTGTGGATGGGGTTCTCAAGCATTCTTATACTCATTCCTCCGAATATTTAATACTTTGGAATATTTTCTTTAGAACATGTATTTGGTATTCACACATTTTGAGATGAGAATGATGTTGTGAGGTCTACCACACTGATAGGTGGACTTGCTTCTGAACAGCCTTTTATCTAAAGACCTCAAACAATGAAAATGTCCATGCAATATAGTCCATACTGTCTCACTAGAGATCAAATGATATCTAGATATGTAAAACTAGAGATTGTAGTCCCACATGCACCTTGTTGAATATAGAGAAGAACCACATAAATAACATTTTTCATAGCTTTCACAGAAGAACCACATGAAAAACATTTTGTGGAATTGTTTTTTAAAGAGCATTTTCCCAAAGTAAACTTAGCTAGTTTAGGAACTAAATAGTTATGTGTGTACTTGTTCAAAATGTTCAAAAATCTTTTTAAAAATTATATGTTCTTATTTTTTCATAAAGTATCTGTTCATGGAAGATGCTTCAATCCCCTTTCACCCACCAGTATGGAAGCCGATTGCAGTCCTAGTGAACTTCCTTGCACTATTGTGGACTTTATAGTGGTCCTTAAGCTCAGAAGCAGTGTCTGCATGGAATTCCTCTCTTGGCTTCTTATTCACCCAAATCAAATAGGCCTAACATTTTAAAAAGTCCACACTGCTGCCTCTTCTGCACCAGTGGTAATCCACAGCCTGACCCTCTCTGGGAAGTGAAGCACAAGTCATGCATTACCCTTTGGGTTTATTATCTCTCCTATTAGCCAAATATCCTTTGCTCCACTGAAACATCAGTACCTCAGACCAACAGCACAAAAATATTTGCCATGAATGTGCTGCACTGTGAAAACTTTGTCAGTTCAACCTAAAAAATTTACTTCACGTGGTAACAAACAAGTCAATTAAACACGTTAACTAAAAAAAATTAAATCTACTTCAACCCTCCTAATTTAATGCACACACCAATCAGACACATCATTAAAACCATAGACAAACTGATAATAATGACACCTGTCAAGGGGTGGGACATTCTAGGCAACCAGATCTTGAAGTTGATATGTTTAAAGCAGGAAAAATGATCTGAAGTGCGATGGATAGACTACCCAGTCAGAGCTTTTTCAAAATGACATATCTTTTGGAGTATTTCCCGTATGCATTGGTTAGTTATCTACCAAAAGTGGTCCAAGGAAAGACAGCTAGTGGCAGAATCATGGTCCTCCTAGGCTGGGGAGCAAAGACTAGCCCATCTGAATCAATTCCACTGATCAACTGTAGCTCAAATTGCTGAAAAGGTTCATAGTGGCTGAAAGGTGTCAGAACACACAATACATTACAGCTTGCTGTTTATGGGGCTGTGTAGCTGCAGACCAGTCAGAATGCCCATCCCGACCCTTTGACCACTCTCAAAAGTGAGTACAATGCTCACATTAGTATTAGAACTGGACTATAAAGCAAAAGGGTGAAGTAGTCTTATGAATCACATTTTCTTTTACTTAATGTTGACAGCTAGGTGTGTGAGTCTCATACTTTTGGAAGAGAAAGCACCAGAATGTTCTAGCGGAAGAAGGCAAGCAAGCAGAGACAGTTTGACGGTTCTGCAGGGGAACCTTGGGTTCTGGCCTTCATGCTGATGTTACTTTGACACATATCACCTACTTTAAGACCGTTGCAGACCAAGCTGACCCATTTACGGTAACATACTCTAATGGCAGTGGCCTCTTTCAGCAGTGAGTGTGTGTGTGTGTGTGTGTGTGTGTGTGTGTGGGTGTGTGTGTGTGTGTGTGTACATAGTTTATGAAGTCGTGCAAGGTTAGTATTATGAAATATATGATTTACTTATGATGACAGTGATACTGTATATATTTCATGTATCTTCTTTTCTTAGAAGTCCATTCCTTGAAAGTGGATGGGTGTTTCCCTTTAAGGTGATATAAATCTGAATAACATATAGCAGCTATATTCAATAAGATATAGCAGCTCTAATGATAGTAATGATAGTTAGTGATGAAATTCTTGAATGACTTCAGTTTCCTGTTGCTGTTCAGTTCTGGAGCTCACTCTCAGTTTCAGTATTAATAACAGGTGCACATGGTTTCTGCTGGTGTGGGCGGTTGTGCAGAAAAGAACAATGCTTTCAATGCTGAACTTTCGTACAAGGTTAAAGATCAGGAGTGCACACCTAGCCTTTAATAAACTGTAGCTTATCTTATTAACCTTTCATCAATACATAAATAAATAAAGCAAATAAAATACGTAAACACTTTAACTGCAGATGATAGCCATGTGTGAGCCTCAGACATCAAAACAGCTTTCGTGTGGTAGCTTTATGTGATTAATATTTAATTATTCTAAACTTGCAACTAAAATCCCAGTACATGCATCAGTAATGGCTGTGTGGTGCAGAATTTCAGATCTGCTGCTTGATGTTTTGCTGGGAGATCACAGTAATGTTTATATGATCCTTTTAAAGTAACACTGCTGGCCTGCTAGACGATGCTGTTCCATTCCCTGAAGACTTGGTGCTTAATGACACAACACTGAAACATTTTAGACCAAAGTGCATTAAAATGAGAAGTACAGACATGCAAACTCTCCAGACTTTCCTTTAATGATAGATGCTGCATGTATTAAGACATTCTGCAGCAGTTCTGCAAGTTATTCCATGCTTAAATAGTTTTTGGATTTCAAATTTTGTACTTTTTTGAATCATTATCTCACTGAAGTAACAATAATACCGCTGCTATGAATTACTCAGTAAGTCTAAAGCTAATGTGTAAGTCATAAAGATATAAAGACTTCGGTTTAAGAGGTGAAGTAACTAGATTTGGTCAAGCTGATGTGGACGTTAGCAGATTTCTCTTACCTCTTCTCCTGTGATGAACCACAGTGATGGCATTGCAGAAAAACAGAGAGACAATGATGATGATGATGACTTTCCAGGGTAACATGACTGTTGGCAACTGTTATTCTCAGCCTCCTCACTGTTACTCTCACAGGAGCACAGGATCCTGCCGTGTGAGAATTCACTACAAACTGCAACAGCCTCTCTCTCTCTCTCTGTCTCTCTCTCTCAATCTCACTCTCACTCTCTCTCACTTTCTCTCATCTGGAAGTGGTCAGAAAGTTAAGGTAAAGGCAATGCAGGCGGTGGGGGGGGGGTCTGAGAGAGAGAGAGAGAGAGAGAGAGAGAGAGTGAAATTTGTGTTTGTGTTGATCTTTTTTTTCAGTAACACTGTTTCTTGTATTGTTTTGGTCATCATCCTTATAACACTTGTACATTTAACATTTTTAAACATTATGTAACTACTCTGAAACTGAATATAGATAAATTATATATTATAATTTTAAAGAATCTTTAACTTTATTGTGACGAGTATTGAGACCACAGTGAAAACACTCCTCTTAGTCAAGCTCACAGAAGTGGGAGACGTGTCAGTGATGGCTCAGAGGACACTGTCTGGAGTTGCTTGGCTGTGATTCACTCGGTTCTGGTTTTGGTTTGTGGTATTCTTTTGGTAGATGGTCAAAATAATGCTAGACTGTGAGTAGCACAGAACCTGAAGATGTCTGATTGCACATGATTTCTGATCTATGGAATACATGTTTACCCTTGAAGAGTAAACACAGTTTGTAAAACTGTATAATTGTGTGTTAAAAAAGTACAATTAAAAAATGAACATTTTAGTTTGTTTCCCTGGTTTAGTATGATTATCAATGTGCTACAGTTTTTTAAAGAATATTTGAATTTTTGTACTGACATTAAAATCCAGACTCTGACTGAAGCAATGGGAGCATTTTAGCACACTTTAACACAGTAAATGGACATTTTTAGCACAATTCTACTAACAAAAAGGACAAGTACATATTTGACAGATTACTAACAGATACCACTAGTTGATGAAATGCGTGTATAAATGCTATTATAATAACTCAAGACTGTCTAAATGTTATTTTGATTCATGTCAGTCCAGTCCATATGTTCTCTAAACTTTTGACAAGATCATCAGTCACCACTAGATGGCAGACTTAGATTAAAAGAAGAAGAAACAGCAGAGTGAAGTTGGACTTCTTTGGTTACTGTATATCTGGTCCACTTTTTTACATCCTGTAATCAGGTATCACAGTTATAAAACAATGTAATTAACCTCCTGAGACCTGGAGAAAAAAATGTCTTACAATTTCTTTTCTTTTGTGATTTTCTATCTATTTGGGCCTTAAAAAACACCTTACAATTAAAATTTCTTTGAATATATTTTTTGTTTTAATTTCCCAGCATGTCCACTGTAGAGGA
>JBBPCY010109382.1:7500-19182 GCA_037974405.1 Brachyalestes nurse | reverse complement strand
GGAATCTCTCTCTCTCTCTCTCCCTCTGTCTCTCTCTCTCTCTCTCTCTCTCTCTCTCTCTCTCTCTCTCTCTAGGAACTCCTCTTAAGCACTTCAGAGAACGACTACATTCACCACTCTTTAATGGAGCTTGCAGAACTTCAAGGGTACGCAGGAAGACAATGCTAGTAATCTGGGTGAGTCACCCACACACACACACACACACACACACACACACACACACCACACAGAATCTCCTTTTGTCATTTACAGCAAGTTTCATTCATTCTGAGGTGTCACAATCTTTCACTGACTGTACTTCTCTCTTTTTCTCCCGAGTAGCTGACACTGTGGCTGACGGGTCCTGCACTGACTGTGAAGACCAAAAATACACACACACACACACACACACACACACACACACACACACACACACACACACACACTCACACACTCATATATATATATTTAAATACACATACACACACTAACACACACACTCAAGTAACTAACACACCACACACACACACACACAAACATACATTCACTTAACAAACACAAACACACACACACTGTTTATGAGTGAGAATGTGTATGAGTGTGTGTGTTGTGTGTGTGTGTGTGTGTGTGTGTGTGTGTGTGTGTGTATTTGAACGTGTGTGCGTTTGTGTTGTGTGTATGTGTGAGTGAGTGAGTGTGTACGTGTATGAGTATGCTTGTGTGTGTGTGTGTGTGTGTGTGAGTGGTGGGGCTCCCCCTGCGTGCGTAGGTCTGAGAGGAGGTTGTGGGGGAGGATGTGTGGAGAGGAAACTGATAAGTGCAGCACCTCCCGCAGGCCAGAAACACACACATGAGCCATTTCTTACTGTAACTGCTTTCTCTGCACTTACTGTCACACACGCTGCCACTCTGACCACAGTTTCACTGGCTGAGAACCTGGAGCTGGAAAAGAGCTTCACCGCTGCTCCACGAGAGCCGAAACGTAAAACAGAGAAAAACAAAACAAACGTATCGACTTGACTCGACCGAAACACTTCATTCAGACTGGAGGTCTGAACATCTGTCCAACTGACCTCAACCTTTTCCCAAAACCCAAACCATGACCTCACATCTGAACCTAACACTGACCCAGACTCATTTTAACCTTAACCCCAACACTGCTAGCTCTCTTCTCCACATCTTTGACTTTTACATGAGTTGTGATAACCAAAAGAGATGTAATACATTTTATGTTGAAATGATGTGCAATAAATTGAGTTGACTTGATTCAAAACATCATTTAAAGGGCCAATGTCATCAATTTTAGTTTGACATAAACACAAGCTTCAAAATACACATTCATTCTTTGACCCTTTCAGTTTATATATAGAAAACAAGCTTGCTTTAAAGCCATTGTGTTTTTTATGATGTCACAAAAACCAACCCGTACATACATACATACGTACATACAATTTTTCATGCGTTTTTAAAGGACCCAAATCATACATTTTAGTGAATACAAGAAGTTGGATGTAATATTCACAATATACTTCAAAATATACATTAATTCCTCATAAATCCAAACAGTTCATGTATTGAAAACAAGCTTGCGTTGTAACCACTGTCTTTGTGATGTCACAAAAAACATTCGTTATTAAATACATAAGTTTTCATGTAATCCATATTTGTTTTAGGGAAATAAAAAAAAAGTTTGATTAAAGGGTCCACATCATCAGTTTAGTTTGATGTAGTTTGTAACTTGTAAGTTGAAAATATTAATTATAAATATAAATTAAATCCCTGAGTTGGTTAATGTATAAATAATAAGCTGCCAAACTAGCCTGATTTGAAGTCACTGTTTTGTGATGTCACATAAACCAACACAGTACCTACAGTACATTCATTTTTATGCATCTCATCCCATATAATCAGTTTTAGTGAGTAAAGACGTTTGATGTAGTAGGTAAACACAAGCTTCAAAATGTACATTATTACTTTGAGCCACACAGTTCATGTATAGAAAACAAGCTCTGAACACATTGTGTTTGTGATGTCACAAACCTCGCTTTGTATATAAGAAAATGAGCTGCCAAACCAGCCTGCATTGAAGGTATTATTTCATAAATCAACTGATACATGCATACCTTTTTATACATCTGCCTGCTGACGTCTGAAGCTGTGTGTGGTGGATGTCGTCAGGTCTGCTTCATGTGTGTTCATGTTTATGGTGAAATGATGTACAGAAAGTATTTCTCAATCCATGTCTGTCAGAAGGGATATATTTGATGGAGGAAATACACCTTAAATAACAAAAATCAGTCAAGACGTCTTAAATGTTGGAGATTTTGGAGAGCATAAATACTTATGAGTCATCGGTGAACAGTTGCAATAATATAGACAGTTTCTTAGAAGCCCCCATCCCCCAACAACCCCCAACCCATAAACCTGATTTGGGCCTTGGAGCGATTGTCCCACTTGCGCTACAGGTAGGGTAGTTACACCGCAAGTCTGAGAGCTAGATTGATTGACGTGTTTGTTAAGTTCCAATTCATTTCTCTTGGATTCCCCTGAATTGTGTTTCATTTGCAGGTAGAATTTACCGCACATAAGTCTACGTACTGATATGGTGCCACTGAAGTATGACTGCAATGTAGGTTTTAAATGAGGAAAAATAAGAGCTGTATTATAGGCTGTAGAAAGAGTGTGTTTTTTTGGTTTCCCAGCAGTAGAGGTTAGTAGAGACGATAAAGGCTGTTGTTATGTCGATGACATTGCAAAATGGAAAACAAAATGTTGAAAAAGGGTTGCCAGTTTCTGGAAAAGATAAAAAGTGTGGGTATTTTCACTTTAGCTGGATAGGGGCTCTTGAATTTTAAAAGTTTAACCACATAGATGTCCACAGAGATGTTTGAGGGGACTTTTAGGAATAAATGTGGCGGAAACTGTATGTGTGTCTTTATGGTGGTTCTGTAGTAACTACTTCCGTTTACTCAATTCTATGTACTTAAGTAACATTCGGAGGAGTGTTGGTCCTTTACTTCCCAATTCCTTTTTTGGGTTTGAGTTTAAGGTCTAACTGAGCCTAGCAGACTTTACAATGCAGACAGATGCTGGATATGCTAAACATGTATGGAACACTTGACTTGAAGCGTGGTATTTGCGAGGCTGCATAACACCTACATAAACTGACAAATATTTACATAAGCATTTACTTTTACATTTACCTACTCTAACAGCTGAAGGTGAAGTAAAGGGCGCAAACACCTGTTGGAATAAGGATTTATAACTGTTTATGCAGGTTTATGATGGTGTTATGAAAGGCTTATGTATCCTTATGGATGCTGCCCTTCAGTAATGTGTTAACGAAGCTTATGTAGCTTTATGTAGCCTTCGAAATGCTGGCATTCAGTATCATGTTACTGAAGCTCTTCTGCAGTTCTCCAGGGTTCTCATAACAATGAAGGCGTTTCTATACCTAATATTTCTTAACTATGCAGGTTTATGTCAGCTGACAGAAAAGACTCGTGTAGCTTTATAAATGTTGCCCTTCAGGAACATATTACTGAAGCTTCTCTACAGTTCTACAGGGTTCTTTAAGCACTGACGTTTTTGGACTTGACCTTTCTTTGCTTTATAGGTTTATGTCGGTTGTCATGAAAGTGCCTTATGAATGTAGCCTTATGAATGTAGCCTTATGAATGCTGTCCTTCAGTAACATGTTACTGAAGCTCTTCTACAGGGTTCTCTAAGTACTGAAGGACTTTCTATACCTAATATTTCTTAACTATGTAGGATTATGTCGGTTGTCATAAAACACTTTTATAGCCTTATGAATGCTGTCCTTCAGTAACATGGGAATGAAGCTCTACTACAGTTCTACAGGGTTCTCCAAGTATTGAAGGAATTTCTAGATCTAATATTTTTTAACTATGTAGGATTATGTCGGTTGTCATAAAACACTTTTGTAGGCTTATGAATGCCACCCTTCAGTAACATGGTAATGAAGCTCTACTGCAGTTCTACAAGGTTCTCTAGGCATTGAGGTTTTTGGACTTGACCTTTCTTTGCTTTGTAGGTTTGTGTCAGTTGTCATAAAAGGCCTTATGAATGTAGCCTTATGAATCCTGCCCTTCAGTAACATGTAACTCTTCTACAGTTCTGCAGGGTTGTCTAAGCATTAAAGGAGTTCCTGGATCTAATATTTCTATGTAGGTTTATGTCGGTTGTCATAACACAAGAAAGGCCTTATGCTCTCTCAACACTGAAGGCATTTCTGGACCTAACATTTCTCAAAGAAAGTTCTTTGTACTTTTTTTTCACTCACCTTTGATTTGAAAGACATGACACACTGAGGTTTTGCGAAAGAATATATTTAATGTGCTACATTATAAAAGTTTGATCAAAATAGTCTCTGAAATATAAAGTATTATCTTACGCTGGGTCAAAAATAAAGTAAATAAACTGTACAAGAAAATGCAAATAAAAGATACTACAAAAAAAACAAACAAACATACAAATTAAGTCAACTAGCCCTCACTATGTAACAGTCACCTTGCACATGGATCTAGGTCCTGCTTTTTCCAGTGCTAAAATATACAATAAATTAAAAACAGAGCATACAGTATGAAACACACTATCAACGTAGACGACATCACCGTCTGCTATTTTTGGTAAATTGCAGATTTTACCTGAGATTTTTGGAGTTTGAGCATATATATGAAAGACAAATCGTCCCGTCTTTAACAACTCGAATGTTAACAAAGCTAACGAACGCAAAAAGCTTCCAATAATAAATATTACAAATATCAATCTAGCGACTAAAGTCTAAGAACATAAATATTCATGTTCACAGGATTTCTTCCAGTGCCTTTTGTCATTGTGCCTTGAGCCACAGCTACAGCAAAATCCCAAGTTCCAATTTTTGACCATAATTTCTTATTATTACAATTTATTATTATTTAATGACAATTATGGCCAAAAAAATGGGACTACGAAGAACATTCACGTTACAAATACCTGATATTCTTAAAACTTCAATCAAAAATAAATGTCATACGCCCCGAATAAAATTTGGTCTGGAATTCCTGAGGACTGGAATGTTCAGAACAGGTCAGACTTCAAAAGCAAACAGGAAAACAAACACACAAATAAAAACAACTACAAAATGTCCTATCAAGCACTATTCACAATAATAAATTAACACACTCACACACAGACCAAAATAAAAATAAAAAAGAAAGTACTACAGAGGGGGCCGATCGGTCCCCCTCGCGCTCTCCGCAGCAGGACAGGAGGTGGAAGTGCAATTACTTAACAAGTTCATGCCAAAGTCTTTGGAAATGCTGTTTGTTTGGTTGTTTTTTTTGGTGCTGCTCTTCTTGATACTCGTTGTCTCGGTTTGTTCCCTTTTTTTTACACACCAGCAGAGAGTGTGTCCTTTTTTGGCATCAACTACTACAGGCTGTCCCATGCACTTGTAGTCTTACTTTTTGGAAATTTGAGCAAAAACAGTCCTCATAAACATCTGTAGCCCTGGAGACCCACTGCCTCCCCTCTTTTCCGTGACCCCAAAACACCTGATGGAGCTTATACTGAGCTTAATGTTTTTTTCTCGATTGTCTGGATGAGCCTTCAAAGGGTGAAGTTTGGCTAACCGGTGCAATTATCATTAATTATGTAATAGTTATGGCACGAAATACAAATGTAATTACTTTTGTGTCCAATTTAGTTTGTGTCACTTTTGTGTACAAACGAATTCAACGCTTACTATCTTTATTGACCGCTAAATTCTAAGAATGAAGAAATAAAAAATATGAAATTATACCATGCTTTCCTTATTTCTGACCGTGTGTTGGGGGACCAGGAATGAAGGTCCTCCTGGGTGATGTATGCAAACCCTCCCTCTACTCTTCCTCTGCCTTCACCGAGGGCCGTGGCGGGGTGCAGAACTGCACCACGCTAGCCCTCTCTTGCTGCTGCCTCTTGGGCCTCTCATTCTTTGGGTTGGCCACCAAGTTCCTGGCCAGCCACCTCTCGAGTGCTGCGTCCACCTCGGCATCGGGCGCGCTCTCGTCCAGGCCATGGGCCTCAGTGCTGGAGTCGAAGTGCTCCAGCAGCTCAGCTGTTCTGCGCAGCTCGGGGCTTTGCGGCCGTTCGGCGGTGGCCGGGCAGCAGCCCGAGCGGCGGTGCAGCTCTAGGCTGAAGCGGTGCAGGAAGGCCTGGCAGCAGAGCGAGCAGCTGTGGGATTGCTCACACGCAGAGCCATGCATGCGGCGGTGCAGCTTCAGGTGGATGTACTGTGTAAACTTGGTGCCACACAGCTTGCACTGGTAGGGCTTCTCTCCTGAGTGCAGCCGCAAGTGTGTCTTCAGGTTGCTGGTGCTGCTGAAGCGCTTGTGGCACACCTGCGAGACGGACAACAGTAGGAATGAAATTAAGTCATGAAATTAAGTCATTTGGCGGTTAGATATTTTGTCATTCATTAGTCAACCACAGCCATTACAGCTGAATTCATGAATAATTTCATGACATAGATCTGGGTCCGTCCCAGAAAGGTACGTGGCAGGAAAATCAAGTTTATGCTGTGACTAAGCCAAACAGGTTAACTAGATTCTGATTCCTGAGGGTCAGTAATGGTGGAGTCGTTACATAAGCGATGTTACAGCATCAATTAAATAAAAGGCATGACACAAAAGGCACTGCCACACATTGTTAGCTTGGAATGTAAGAGGAGTGCCAAGCATGTTTGTTTCATCTGAGATAAGTTTCTTTTTGGTCCGAGAGGGCGCGTCAAGGCTGAATTATAAAAAGCGCTCAGGATGACGCCACTGGAACACCCATCCGTGTTAATGAACAACAAAGGCGAGGCGTTCTTTAAAAGGTGCTATAGGACACTAGGTGAAAGTACCTACAGATAAATAAATAATGCCCTTGCGTGACTGACGCATACCAGCCTTTTCACTTTCTTTTATTCTCCTTTACCAATACAAACACCTTTCAGGACTCAACAAGCCCTAAATACACATAATAATAACTGGTCATGCACAAATGGATAGTGTTTGGCAACAATAGCCTACCGTTTATGCCTTAACTTTTGTGATTGTTATGTCACAGTTAAGTTACAAAACATGTTCTGAACCGTTCCTGACACTCGATCTGAGGTTCTGTACACACCTGACACTCGTGAGGTTTTTCTCCAGTGTGGACGAGATGGTGCTTCTGCAGGTGGGCCAGCTGGGTGAAGCTCTTTTTGCACAGGTGACACTGGAAGGGTCGCTCTCCATTGTGTACCCTCAAATGAACCTAAAAAATGAACCACCTGTTAGATTTGGTTCGCCCTCACTCAACACTCGAGGCTTGTTACGGACAACGTCCATCCCACTCACCTTCAAGTTGGACAGCTGGCCGAAGGTCTTGAAGCAGACGTTGCACTCGTACTTGATTTTTCCGTTCTGTTTCTTCAGTGGGTAGGGGAGGGACTTGTATCCGGGTCCGTGCCGTGAAGATGATGACAGTGATGAGGAAGAGCTGTTTTTGGGTGTGGGGGTCAGGCTGAGGTTGATGGCCTCTTCACAGGCGGAGGGCGGTTGCTGACGCACATGCTGTGGCTCTGGGGTCGAGTGCTTGGAAAGAGGCGAGAGTTCGGGAGTGGCCGGGGCACCCTGGGGAGGGGAAGTGTTGGGGGGTCTCTCCTTCAGGCCACCATGAGGAGGGGGGGTAGAGTAGGGCAGGGTAACAGGCAGAAGACCAGGCTGGGTCACCGGTGGAAAGGGCAAGGTGTCATTGCTCGGCAAACTGTTGTACCGGAATGGTCCTCTAGGGGGAAGCACAGGAGGAAATGGAGGGGAGTATGGGGGCAGAATCAGACGGGGGTAATGGGGACTGTAAGGGGGCAGGAGCTGGTAGGGAGGCTGTAGAGGTCTGGGAGGGAGTAAAGGCGGGTAGGGTACAGGGCTTTCTCTGTAGCCATAAAGGCCGTGAAGATGCAGTGGGAGTTCTTGATTCCGCACTCCAAAGGCGTGAGGGCTCAGCTCTGGATGGTGTACATTCTCTTGGGGCATCTCAGGCTGGACCTTCTTGCTGAAGTCCATCACATGCTGGTCAGGCGTGTCCGGAGGCGTATCCCTCTCAATAACCTCAACATCCACCTTCTCCTCGAGCTCCTCAGCCTCTTTTTCCTCCCTCTTGGCCTCATCTCGTCTCTGGGGCCTGTGAGGGCTCGGTCCCCGTTTGGGGCAGCAGGTCCACTGAGGTAGGTAATGCTTCTGGAGGTCAGCTTCGGTCACATCACCACCAAGATGTTCTACACAGGGAGACGGAAGAGCAAGCAGAAAGGAACAGGAATGGTCAGATGTGGCAGACTGGGAATATTCAGACAAATGGGAGGGAAACATCAGAGAACTTTTAGCAGCCGAAACATGTTGAGTGATGTTTTCTCTTTTACTGCCAGATCGTAAAAAAACTGTCAAAAAACTGTCATGATATAATTGGTCGAATTACGGAACCGCGGCAGGTACAACCTGTTCAGTTTCCACAGAACTTCTCACTCTGGGCTATTTGCTCTTTATCGGAGAAGTTCTTCATAGGGCCAGAAAAACATTGCCTCATTCTCCCCCGAAAACACGACCGTCACACACCTACTCATCACCCTCTCCCTCGCGGCCTCACTTATGGTAAATGGCACATCTTTCAGTTTTAGATTGACAGACAGGAGATATGGCGCTGGTTTCTATCTGACTTACAGACCAGTATTGCTATCACAAAGCACCTTGATTACCAGTGTGTGGGAGTTACACGGGGTGTGTGCAAGTGAATGTGTGCGTATGTGGGAGTGTGTGTATGAGAAGACAGGAGCGCAACAGTTACACTTCTCAGTCAGAAACTGTGCTGACTCACTGCGGTGGCAGATGCCGCCAACCACAGGAAAAATCCTCCATCACCTCTTTCGACACGGGAGGCGACACGGGACAGGCAGGTTCACGCTAATCCCCGCCGTCCACAGGAGGTAAACAGAAAACCACCGGCTTCTCTCAGCCACAGGAAAGAAACAACACTCAGTGCCTGTGACTCAGATTCTGCCCAATCACGGACGCCGGCCTCCCGTCCTCTCTCTCCCACGATGCAGGGAAGGAGATTACACAAACAGATTATTACCCTTGTGGTAAAGGGCTACTTCCTCAAACCCGGTGTGCTCCAATCTGCTGCAGGCCTTACAGGCAGCGCGTCTGCTGTCAGCGTTGTCAGAGTGGAAAGTGAAAATGGTCAACCAGACGGTTATGAAAAGCAGAAAATTACAGAAGCTGAACTTGTTTACTCATTCTTGTCATGCATAAAGCTAATACATCTGCTGACAGGGGTGAAACGGCTTCTGAAAATCATGGTAGTGTTCATAGGTTGCATGAGATAACTGACATAACCCTACAGTACTGTGCAAAAGTCTTGGCACCTGCAAAACTAATATTTACAGTTTAGAGCACTGAGTGAGTGTTTTATTTTACTAGGGAGTACTGAGTGAGTGAGTAATTTTATTATTACTAAATATGCTAAATAACACAAAAAATTACAAATCCAAATGACCTTACACAGTAAATGGTGATTTTACGTACAGTATATTCATGTGCTACATGTGCAAGTCCAGCATTACTTGTGGTTACGGTCAGAAACCTGGTTGACACATTAGATTAAATTAAATTAAATTAAATTAAGCCATTTGCGTAGGTCTCTGAGACGTTTGCACGTATTGTAGATATCGCAGCGTTATGAAATTCTCCAGAGCTTTACGCATGACTTGCCGCTATGGATGTGGTGACACATAACAGCTTTCTCTCAGGCCAACCTTCCCACAAAAACAACACTCAGAAATTCCCTCTAACTTTCCAAAATTTCTGACGAGGCAAGTTTACACGTGCTGAGTGATCTGCAGGTGATTTCAAAAACAACAACAGAAAAAAAAACTCCCAACAGACTGAGAGCCTAATGACTGTGATACATTCTGCCTAGAGCTTCATGGTGTGAGGCGACAGCAGCTTTGGATGTGAGAAGTAGTCACTGGTGGCTTTTTCTTTTTTTTTTTTTTTTTTTTTTTTGGTTTCCCTTTCTCTTTTTTTGGCTCAGTAGATTTCTCTGAATCTTATTCAGGAAGTAAGAGATGTTAAGTAGCCACTGTGACGTGAGCTACTTCAGAGAAAGAAGCTTTGAGGAAAGTCACAGATCCTGCTTCCTGAATCAGGGCGTTTCACCATTATGCACAGATGAGAAGAGAGAGAAGGGGGAGACAGGGAGAGAAAAAGACAAAGATAGAGAAAGGGTGAGAGAAAGAGAGTGAAAGAGAGAGAAAGAGATAGAGAGAGAAAGAGAGAGAGAGAGAGAGAGAGAAATTGGGAAAACTCAAAAGTCATGGCTGTATGACTCAGGTAATTGGCCTTAACAATAAACAGTAAATGTATTCACACACACACACACACACACACACTCTTGTACGAATGAAAAGCACAGGAAATGATGCTGTTTCATACTTAAGACTATTGCCTGTCTGACTAAATGGACGTGCGGACAGTGCTGCCTCTGGTTCTTTCCTCATACAAACACACCTTTTTTTTCTCCAGGCACTTTCATTCCCTGCCAGCCTTGAACAGTGCGATGAACCGATAAAAACAAAACGAAGAAACTCAGGCTTATAAACACGTACTGAAATCGACACCAACGCACCAGTGCACTGCAGGCTGAGAGAGAGAGATTAGAATCTGTCTCTTTTTTAGTGTAGACAAAGATACAACATCAGAAGCGCCTTCAATGATATGGCAACATCCTGGCGTCCCTCTCTACCCACACACACACACACACACACACAAATAAACACACATGCTCAGCTGACGTGAAGAAACATTCGACAGTGGGAAGAAGTGACTAATGTTAATTG
Organism: Brachyalestes nurse; assembly: GCA_037974405.1. Taxonomy (NCBI): domain Eukaryota; kingdom Metazoa; phylum Chordata; class Actinopteri; order Characiformes; family Alestidae; genus Brachyalestes; species Brachyalestes nurse. Next base: position 8,306 of record JBBPCY010109382.1, on the reverse strand, counting down.
TAGACTGGACGGAAGCAGTCAATATGAAGAAATAAAGAATGTACCTAAGACACTGAGAAAGGACAGGAACTGAAAAGGAACTGGTAGAACAAAAAGTAGGGGTCTAAAAAATGCAAACAAATGCAAACAAATTCACAGAAATGTGCATTTTGCCAAATAAAAACTAACCCATCAGGCCCACATATGGATCCCTAGACTCAACTTTGTACAGCAACAAAAACAACAGGAATTTACAGGAATGTGCGTCTTTGCCAAACAAAACTAACTCCTCAGCGACCCCCATATTGACTCCTAGAGCTCACTTCTGCGCAAAAGAAAGTGCACCAATGACTCACTTGTCTTGAGGCTGTCCACCTGCGTTTGTCCGCAGAGTCTCTGGGAGAACTCGGGGCTGTACCACACCAGCAGCTCCTGGTCGGGCTCCACGGGCCGGATGGTGTAGAAGAAAATGTCGCAGCCGTTCTGGCAGGCCACCAGGTTCTGCTCGGCCAGAGAGCGTGCTGGGTTGACGTAGCGCATCCAGTTGCTGTGCCGGACGTCATAGCCGTCGATGAAGTGGTGAAGCTGACCACCTGAGTAAATCTGGAGGAGAGAGGAAGAAAAACAGAAAAACAAAATGAGAAACTCAAAATCAGGAAAGTTTACCGAAAAGCATATATATGAAGTTAGAATATATATATATATATAAATAAATGTGTGTGTGTGTGTATGTGTGTGTCTTTTGGACCATTCTTCTTGGTGATAAACTGTTCATACAACACAATCACTGTTTTTAAATGGTGTGAAATTGTGCCCAGCTTAAATAA
>JBBPCY010109382.1:0-2500 GCA_037974405.1 Brachyalestes nurse | reverse complement strand
CAAAGTGGACTGGTCAGAAATGACCATCACAACCTGGCCACCATGCTAACGTCAGCCTGATTACATAAACATGAACTAGATCCCACTCTGCCCTTTCACACACATTCAGAATACAGTGGTCCACGGATGCTCACTGAAGTCTAACTAACTGATATCTGTAAAACTGGGCATCAACAGTTTAACGCTAAACCTAATCCTAAACCGAGCCCTTATCCTAGTACTGGAGATACTGAGCTTCAACAGATTAACAACGAAAGTTTCTTTACATTTCCTTTTACTAATATTGTCAAAATATACCATATGCTCATGAATCATTTTCCTTCAAAAAGTCTGTATTCACAGAGGTTCAGTAAGATTTTTGCGTAAGATTTCTTGTCCGGCTTAAGTGGAGCATTGATTGGTCTGTAGAGAAGACTGAGAGCCCCACTGTGTGAGAACGTGGCCTTGAAACTGTCCCAGAGTTTCCCTCTCACTCTCCCTCTCTCACCCTCTCTCTCTCTTTCGTGTTCTCTGAGGGAAAGGTCTTGGACACAGGTGCCGTTTGTGGAAGGGACCGTCCAGGAATAGGGAGGCTCGGAGGATGTGGTGCTTCCAGGCAGTGGCGGAGACATTCATCAGCATAAAAGGGAGCTGCTTTCACAGAACGGATGGGGTGGGGAAGTGAGGGGAAACCACTATGGGAAGGAGGGGGTGGGGCTATGTGTGTGATGTGTGTCAGTGTAGATTTTTCAGTCATTTCTAGTGTCAAATTCGTATTTATTTATAATCTAATCCTAGACTGTCCTTTAACTTGAAAAGCACTAGTTAACTGTCTCATCCCATCGGCTGTCACTCAATAGCTCAGTAGAGATGTGTGTTGAGCCACATTATAACTATAATTAAAAGGATTAGATGGCTTTTTATAGGTCAATAGAGAGGAATAAAAAAGTGACATTTTCTGGCTAATAAAGGTGAACATACTATAAATGTATTCTATAGCAGACAATATTTTCTCAAATGCAAATGTAGAAAATGTCATATACATTGTGTGTGCGTGTGTGTGTGTGTGTGTGTGTGTGTGTGTATGTGGACACAAGGCCTTTTAAATATCTCGATGAAGCCTAACCCCAAAGGACCACATAAGTTACAATCAGCCGAGCCATGCTTAGTGTCTAAAGTGTGTCAGGGGCTAAGAAAGTTTAGAAGTAATTTAAGCTTACAGCCCACCAATTAGCATCATGCTGCAATGCAAGGCCAAAAACATACTTGCATTTAAACTCTTTCAAATGGCTCAGTTACATCACACACACTTGCTTATGCAGTTTCTGACACTGCTTCGGCCTCCTGTTATCTACAAAAGTGGACGAACGTAAGGGTCTAAATCAAGCTCTGAGATGTCTGTCGGTACTTTAAGGTTCTTTGTCACCTTTGCTTCAAGAATCTGCTCTGCGAATTCACGCTTTTTCGAACCCTGCTTTACATAAGCGCCTGTTTCTCATCACCAGGCCTGAGAAGTGCCTGCTGAAGGACTTTACGATGTCTACAGGAAAAGGTCTAAGTTTGGGTTTTATACATCTGTGCTGGTTATTTGCATAAAAGAGAGAGTGTGAGTCAGAAAAGGAAAAGAAAGAGAAAAAAGAACGAAAGAAAGGGGAAGAGAGAGAGAGAAGATTTCGGTAGGTCAAATGAACAGAAACAGCTCAAGCCTGTCTGGTGAAAGTGTGAGATGTTTTTTTTTTTTTTTGTGCGTTTGTCTTTCTGTTTAAAATAACAGGCAGGGCCCTGAGTGTTTGCGTGTGTGTGTGTGTGTGTGTGTGTCATAGCCAGTGTGTTTAACGTGTTTAATGTGTGGGCGAGTGCTCTTGGAGAGAGTGTGTTTTGCGAAAGACCGCATTTTCACACCTCTCTGCACGATGGGCCGAAAAAAGAAGCGAGTCTGAGATAGAGGAACAGAGTGTCGCCTATAGAGGAGAAATATCTGACCATGCATGAAATTATAGAGAGAGCGAGCGAGTGAGAACGAAGGACGGAAGACAAGGCAGGGGGCGAGAGAGAGAGAGAGACATAGAGAGAGAGAGAGAGAGGGAGAGTGTGCGTGTATGGAGGAGGAAGGAAGAAAAGAAAACCGCAGAAAAGAGTGAAAAAGTGACAAGTGAGTGTGAAGAAGGCTGAGCAGAGACAGAGGTCTGGGCTGCAGCAATAATCGATAATTCAGCGAATATTAACAGTAAACAGACACTGAACGGGTCCAGGAGTGAGGAGCCTCACAATCACACACACACACACACGCACCAGTTTCAGGGCTGTGTGTGACGTCATCTTAGCAGGTGGGAGAGAAACTGAAAGAGGTAGAGGGATCGAGAGAGAAACTAAGAATGGGGAGAGTGGGAGGGAGAGAGTCATGGAGTATAAAAATATATATACATTTATATATATATATATATATACGTGTGTGTGTGTGTGTGTGTGTGTGTGTGTGTGTTTCATAGAGAGGGAAGAGAAATGGGGAGAAGAAGACAAA
>JBBPCY010109345.1:0-19186 GCA_037974405.1 Brachyalestes nurse | reverse complement strand
TCGCTAAGCTCGTAAAACCAGCCGACAAAATGGCGAATCTTCAACTAATCTAGTGGGCGGGGTCTCGACAGATGAGGGACGTCACACTGGGCCCTCCGTCTAAACGGCTCATTTTAAAAGGGACCCAAACTGTGAAGAATAAACCTGGAGATATCTCTTTATATGAGAATGATTTTGTGCAAAGAACTTCATGAACGTGTTTTGTATAGCCCATAAACCTACTATAACTGAAGTGAGTTTTGCATAATATGTCCCCTTTTAATCTGTTGCTGTAAAGTTCATACCAGCTTTGGACAACGTTTTCCCCCAATTTTATATATAAATCTAAACATCCTTATATAAAGCATCCGAGTGTTATACAAGATTTCTTTCCACACAGACAGGAATATGTGAATACATTTGTTTTGTTTTAGAATCTCGAATTGTTGTTCATTTTAAATTGTTCATTTCACTTTAGCCAAAAATGATACCATAATCGTGTAATTCATGAAAAAGCCAGTGATATATGCTGTATTAGAAACATATTACACCACACAGAGAAGAAAAAGTCCCTCATGAAATGCTGTACATGTACACGGTGCTATCCGGATAGAAAGCTTTTCGATCTGGTTGGTCCAGGCCTATTGCTGTGATGGACATTAGACCGATCCACATATTTTGGTGGAGAAACGAACAATTGCACTGTGAATGACCGTGTAGGGTCTGAATAGGAAATTCCGTGATTTATGAAAATTGGTCTTGTTTTCGCAGCACCAGTTTCTGCAGTTTTGAAAGCTGAATAACAAATAATACAAAGCATTCACAAAGTGCCTTGTTTATAAGCCAAACTGAACAAACAAACAAATGAAAAAAGTATGGTCTCTCACCATAGAATTGTGTAAGCTTTGGGTGGAAAGGGAATCAGGACTTTCATTTTCAGAATAGTCCAGAGTTTATTTAGAGCAAGTCTCTATATCAAATGATTTTAAAACTATCAAGCAATATTTGAGACATTTTATTTTCATATTGCTGGTGACATGGTTGACTTCAGGGGTTAAGGAGTAGTGTTCTGAACAGCTGTGATCCAGTAAAACAAATTGAGCTCTTTGGCTACAGTCAGAAGTGTGCTGTAAGGAATGAAAATCAAGAATAAAAAGATAGTTGGCTATGAGAAACAGCTGGAGCTGTAATTTTAGCCAAAATGGTACAAAGTACAAAGTGAAAGGTTCTCTAATTTATGCACATACTGCATTTTAGTTTAATGTTTTTTTCTAATACGTTACATTCCACAAGTTAACTAGAATCAATGCATGCAGTCATTTCAATTTTCAAGCAGTGGCCATGTTTTCACTTTAAAATTCAACAAAACATGTACAACTGTAAGTGCAAAGATTCTGAATAAATGAAAAATGAACTAATTTTCATGTATGCATGTCTCAGATTCTGCCTGACTACTCACATTCTACACAACAGAAATCAGAATGTGAATAAGACTCCAAACAGCAATGTTATCCAGAGCAATTTATAATCACTAGTTACAGGCACAGTCCCCCTGGAACAACTCAGGGCTTTAACCTGCGACTCTGTGGTCATCGGGTTTACAGGCAAGTATTTTACCACTAGGCTACTACCGATTAGGCTTTTCTGTATTCCAGTTCTGTGGCATTAATAACAGTTTAATTGAACATCACATTTAATTTCAACTTTCAGTGTTGCTCTTTGTATATTTTGTAAATAGGCAACTGACTGGCTCACAATCTCCGTGCCAGTTCATCCAAAAGGTGTTGGATGGTGTTGAGGTCAGGGTTAATTTCCAAGTTAATTTAGCATTTAGAAATCATGAGGAAGATGAAAAATGGATGCATTAAGCCTTAACAGCAATAGAGAGGCATTGCTAAAAAAAAAAAAGACCGCCGAAATTCTGCATGAGGGCTATGTTTGTGTAGAGGTTGGGCACTCTACTTCATGTTGACACTCCGAGTAGAAAAAGGAGTGAGCTAAAAATGTGAAATAAAAGACAGCGTAGTGTTGATGTCTATGATTTTAATAAACACTTCATTGGGTCTCTGCATTCCTACATTCTCTTATTTAGCGGTTCTCTATTCATTACAGGACCAGTAAAAATTCAGTGAATGTCATGAAACTAATTAGTGGCCGGACTTATCTGACCAAGGACATCAGAGAGAAAAACACACACACACACACACACACACAAATAATTCCTTATTTAGGGTTAGTTAAATACAGGCATAGAGACACTGGGTCAAATGTTTTTTAAAGGGCAGTGCTAATGAAAAGCAAATGGCCTCTTTCAAGGGTGAAATATGTGAACAATATGGTTTGACAAAATCTCTTTTTACTATCCAGTATGTTATGTATGCTCTTCTTTATATTCTGCATACTATGTTAAAAATTATTTCTCACAAAAGCAAGAAGTGTGTGTTAAGGGTAAAACGCACCAGAGTGTAAAAATGGTTTCTGTGTGAATATAAGAAGCATGACGCGTCCTGAGAGGACCAGCTTCTGACGGTAAATATTGGACCAGTTTCTGACGGTAAAGCTCCTGGACGAATGGCGCTGCTATCTATGTTTATGCAACGTTAATGTATTCTAACATAGCTGACATTTTCAAAGGGTTGATGCTGGATCAGAGTGGGAGACAGCACTTCACCACCAGCCTTTTGTTGACCAGACCTTTGTAGCAATTGCTCCTCCCTCATTATATATACAGGGAACAACAGACATATAGACATAAAAATAATATTCAAATAACTGTTGAATTTTTCTGTCTTTTTTGCACCAAATTATGGAAAGTAATATCAATTAGGATAGCAATAAGTATTTGTATTGATAAGTACTTGTTAGTGTTTCTTACATGATTATGCTCTGATTTACAAAATGTTTTGATGTGATATATTCATTTTGAGATGCTTTTGCAGTGTCGTGAAGCTTTTTAAGTCAATTCAAGGTCAAGACAATTTTACGTATTTAGCATTTTTTTACAAATGATAGGTGATTGTACAGTTATTGGTATTTTGAGTATTTTAAGGACACTGCTTATGGTTTCAGGTGTTTTCAGTGTTTTGGTAGCTGTAGAGCATTTTGGACCTAAAATGTACTGCGTCAAACCGTGGGTTTCCACGGACATGCTGGTTAGTGATTGTAAAATACAGAATATATGCGAGAGACAGATGAGGATTGTATACAGTGGTAGGCTGGGGAATTGTTATTTGGCTCTAATGTAAAAGCAACAGTGCATGCATCCATGGAAGTGACTGATGTTGCTTCTACAACATTACAACGCTGGATTTAAATGCATGTTGCTATGGTAGGTACGGCAGATGACTATAGATCTCCAGTTTCAATACAATCACTATTCATGCACACTGCTGCACAGTGCTCACAGGAGACCTGTGGATAGCATGGTGAGAAGCAAACTAATGAAACATTGAAATGGTAATCAACAGTTCCTCTCGAGAGCCTCAACTGAAATGAGAATCGACAATCTCGATAAGTAGAAGGCAATAATCACAGATAAGCTGGAACTACAACCATATATATGTTGTATATGATCTACACCCACAAATGACTACATACAAAGTAATGTGGTTAATCATATCAAATTATCTGAATTGTTTGGTAACCCTAGTTTATTCATCGTCTGAACGTATCAGTGGCCTAATCACTAACAACTGTGCTTCACATCTGAAAATGCTGTATAGACGCAATCTATTTTTGATATGCCAATACGCAAGCATCTGTTTTTGTAATTTTGTAAAACAACAGAATGGAAACATTTTTCCAGGAACCGTTAGAACACTATCAATCTTTATTCTTCCAAAGAGAGAGGGATCAAACAAATCTCTTGGAAGCATTCTAACAAAAAATGCCATTGGGCAGCCATTTCTTCCTATTACAGGGCCTTCCAAAACGATTAAAGCTGCCACATCAAACTGAGGAGGGACAAAAACGTGTCAGTCTGGAGAGGGGGAAGCGTGTCTGGGGGGAACTGTGGTTGCCCTGGGCTATTCCGATGGAGGGGCCGGGAACTCAAACTGTCTTTAGCTGTCTTTGGAGTCATGTGACGGTATTGATGAACAGAGGCCACAAAGAGACCACATAGCCCTCTGGGATACGACGCAAACCCTGCCCCGGGTAACTCTCGGCCAGAACTCTAAATCAATTTTACCACTTGCTTTAGTGGAGCTATTCAAATGACAAACTACATTTGGGAAACAAAAAGAAAAGGGGCTGAAAAAACAAAAGTTAGATTTTGCATTTTTCTAGTATATACAGTCCTACAACAAAACCCAATACAGCAGATATCAAATATCAAATACAGCAGATATCATATATCAAAAACAAGCTACGTCAAGAAATCCTGCAACTTGAGCTAGGAACGTGAATTCTTTATAAGAACATACAGAGTTCAATCATATTGAAATCACTAATAGGATCCAAGAGAACTTGAGTTTGACTTAGAGTTGAATTTCTAGTTCTGTCAAGTAATCAATAATTAAGCAATTCTTTAATAAAAAAAATGACTTTCTTTGTATAAAACTCAGTCTGAATAGTTTTAATCCCTTTGATCTTTCTGTAGAATGTGGTCTTTTTGTAATGGACAACAATTTCAACATATTTCCCTGTAGTTAAAAAACACAAAAAAATGCATTTATGACAATTTATAATAGCATTTATAATAGAAGCCAGTGGACAGGTATTAACACATTTTCCCTGACTCTTTTCAACACTGTGTCTTAAGGCTTTTTGTATCTTCAGGGAAATTAATGTCCATGTTTTTGTCTCAACCATAAGTGATAATTAAAGAAGAGAACCTCACGGGGAAAAAGGACTGAACTGGTCCTTGAGGACCAGTTTTGTCCTGCAGGAGAGAGACAGAAGGCTTCCCTTGGCTTTTACCTTGGCTTTCTTCAGCTGGATTTGAGTGATGAGAATATAACTGTGCTGGAAATCTGTCCTCTGCTGTACTATCCAACAAAGTGTAACTGGTCCTGATCACTGCGGACATACATGGAGAGAAAAAGTCTCAGAGGAAGGGAGACACATCATCATGAACAATTGCATCATAACCAATATATGGTCACATGAAAGATAAATAAAATTCCACTCGTTAATAAATTACTCATCACTTTGTACACTTTATACATAAATATAAATCTATATTGCGTATTATATTGTATATTCGATATTATTGTATATTATATTGCTCAGTATATTGTTCATTGTACCTTCATTGTTGTTTTATACTGTTGTGGTTGAGAGACACCATCGACCGGAATCAAATTCCTTGTGTGCTCACATACTTGGCCAATAAACGCGACTCTGATTCTGATTCTGATTCACCCATTTCTACTGAAGGTTGATGGAGACTCCAATAGCCTTATTTAAAGAACCACAGACTAAATTACTGGGCTTGTGTTTAATAGTTAGAGGTGTCAGTTCTGTGACAGCTAAAGCACGATGTAATTTAATATAACAATCTTTTTACGTGTAGTTCATTAAAACAAAATGAGATTAATTCAAGCAATATAGACAAGTGTCAGCCTTTCAAATAATACCATGCAAGAAAGTCAAAAATGCCTGTGCTACAGTGCTATCCAAATGTGAAATTATAAGTACAATTAGAAAAATCGAATTTCTTTTTGCACTTTGGGTGTAACAATGCATTGAAATTAGGGGTGTATCGATATGCCCAGGTCACGATACGGTAAGTATCCCGATACTGGGTTCACGATACGATATGCATCACGAAAATGAAACTGAAATTCAAATAACAGATTTATTTAAAAAACATTAACAAATTTCAATTACTTTCTTGTGTGTGTGAGAGCTGGGAGACATAGGAGAGGCAGCAGGGCTGATCTGGATCTGAATAGGGATGGAAATAGCGATGATAATGGTGGCTGGATTTATTTGAGAAAGGAGGAAGTGTATCAGGACTGGATCAAATGCTTTGATGAGCCTGTTGATGTATAAACATCATAATGACATCATAATATGCAAATTATTTTAGGTCATGCCCAACATTTTTCTAATTTACAGGTAAGTCTCTATCTTTAACCCCTTTTAAGCCACAAGCTTTTGAAATATTGATGTAAAAATCCAGTTTAAAGGGTTAAACTGCCATCATATCATAAATGTATCGCCAATACTCTACGATACATATTGTGACATCGCGATATATTGTACCACAATATATTGTTCCACCCCTAACTGAAATACTGTGATATCACAATGCACAAATGTGATAATGGACACTGTGGACATGTGACATGTGCATCATGGAGAGTAACCAATCTATGAATTATGGTAAGTAACAGCATTGTTTGTAGCATTAAACCAGAGCCAAACATCAACCTAGTCCAGCACATTAATGGAGCTGAGTGGTAATATTAAGCTTGCCATATGACGTAGAGCAAATAATGTTTATGGTTGTGTATTTTATTTTATACGCTTTGAGAGCATGTTATGCTTTCAAGTCATGACTTTCTTTACAAGCTCTCATAAGAGCACAGTATCAGTTAGAAATACAGAGCTCATTTAATTTTATCATGTTCATTTATTATGTTTCACCTGTAAGGCACACCTCTTCCATCCAAAAGCAATCAATTTTAAGGGCTTTAGGTTTTAAAAACAAACTTTGAACAGAAGTCTTTCATTTTTAAGACCTTAGTCATGTTCTGTTCAACCCGAGTTGTTGCTCTGTTTTTAAATGGACCTCAGGTAAGCTCTATTTTGACATCCTGACTCATCTGGACCAGTAAGTTTCGTAAGGACTGAATGACGCAGCCCACATAAATGAGAGCAGTTTTACTTGAGACTTCACTCTTCATCTCTTAAAAACAAAGCTGCCAAAATGATCTTAAAGAACCTTATGGAACATTTTTATATGACTACCCATATACATTTTTTTACACATTTACATTTTTAAGGTACCAAAGGTGATTTATCAATGGCAGATTCAAAAAACCCAATGCAACCTTATTTTGTGCCAACATGCAAAGTCTTAAGAGCCCTAATCACTTCTCTATAGCCATGACTGCTCAATACTTTATTTTGTGCTTCTATACACTTTTTTTTTTCACATGACAACTCTCTACTTTCTCTATAGTACGCTATATAAGTTATAAAATTCCAGTTTCTACACCCTTATAGCACACATTTTGCCCATTATGGATTTCTGCACACATGGCTGAAGCACCAATGACTCTTTATTAGATATATTATACAGTTTTTGGGTGCAGGAGTACTAAAATAGTGCACTACGTAGGGAGTCGGGAGGCATTTCAGACACGGCTTTGCTGCTCATTTGCGTTAAACATCTTTCTTTATGGCGCATTGCTTCAAGCTTAGTTAAGCATTTATATGCAAGTTCAACCTTCTTTCAATATCACATCCAATACTGAGTATCAGTTCAGCACACCCTTAATAATAACTGTTAAAATAAACATTTTAGCTGTTATGTAATTGTGGTACAATCTGTGCCCATAACATGCCACCAGATAAGGGACTGCCAGGAGAACAGCAGAACGACACAACAGTAGAACAGTAGAAAGGAAATAAATATGTTACTTGAAATAACTATTTCTAACTGTCTACATCTATCTATACTAATCAGGGCATCAAAGGCAAATATAGCACATAATTACATCATAAAGGAACTCTATCATAGCTTTGGTTATTAAATGAAACATTCAAATGTATAAGACTGTATATGTAAATGACTTTGATGATAGCCATAAGGACCTTTTACAGTTTTATTTATTGATACATTTCTATCATGTTAGGATGCTACTGGCACTTTATATGTCTATTAACCTTCACTGGATGTTTTACCCATAAGCCACTCTAATTATATTGGGGTGTGGAGAAACAGGTGGTTTCTCAACAGTAAGGTTACACCAATTAATTAATCCCAAGAAAAAGTATTTGACTCAATATTCTCCTTAGACCGGGTGCTGAACCAAGCAGGATGCCACAGTGGGGTTTCTTCCTTTCACTCATCTGTTATATCTTTAAAGGTCAGTATATTTGAGAAACGTTCATACATTCCAAGCAGCATCTACAGCTATGGAGAAAAAATAAGAGACCGGAACATTTTTATGTGTAGAATGTGCATTTCACTGTTGTTTTATACACTATTGACCACACTTGATTCAAAACAAAAAAAATATTTGGAGAATATTTAACACCAATACATATACATAATTTATTATCAGTCGCAAGAATTAAAATAGTGTTAAGAGCAGGGTGTGTGCATGTGTGACTCTGTTTCATCCATCAGAAACTGAATCAGCAGTGAAGCTGCCGGAATACAGCACATAGAAAAGCTGCTCTACACACACTACTGCACTCACAACACATGTGGAGGCATATGTGCAACTGTCCATAAAAGAATAGCAACATGTGCATTTTACACACACACACACTGCTGCACATTGTACAAACAGTGAACAGAAAAAAAGGGAAAAGAGGGATCTTATTTTTTTCGATGGCTGTATTTTACCAACTGTCAGTCCATCCACATTTGATCCACATCATGGTCCCAGCAGATCTCTTGGCTGGCTGCGTTTTCTTAGCTGGAATCTAAAGACCCCAGCCTGTTTGTTGACAGAACATAAAATTTCTCTATTTGAGAGGAAGCAATAGAGACTCTCCCCCTGCTTCTATCAATTTCTCTACACTAAAACTGTCCTTGGGTTTCAGCAACATCATATGCAACCGTTTAATGTCTTTGGCAGGGCACTTGCCATTCTCCTCATGGTTAGGACTTTGCATCAACAGAGTCAGATTTTATAGTGTAAATCTATATTTTATTTTAAAGTTGAGTCCAGTACTGCTCATTTGTTTTTTTCCCCCTGACTTGTAAAGATGTCTCCAGCAAATGTTGTCAGGCAATAATGACAAACATGTGAATGTGTGAAAACGTCAAAGAACATGATGTGTACAGTGCAATTTAAATTGCACATAAAGTTCAGTACTGCTTTAAAACACCATGTGGGTCAGTCAGTGGGAGAACCCCAAAATACTTTGCAAGCTGACTTGTGAAACCTGCTGATCAGGCTTTCCAGACCTCAGTATTTCTTAAGTAAATCATTCCAATTAGTGTTGGGTGGTATACAGGGGTTGACATAATTTGTTTGCTCTAGTACTGTAATGAGTACCTACATTAATGAATTGGTACGCCCCCAAATTCAAAATTTTTCACCTTACCATGGGCACAAACGCACACCACTCAAATTAGGCATGCATTTGCGCAGTGAAGACTGAAAACTGGTGCGCATTTGTCTCCCACAGATGCCAATTCTTGCTTGCTTGCTCGCTTATGTCAATCCCTGGTGATATATCAAAAATGGTGGTATAATAATACATGGTATAATAAAAATTCATAGCAGTGATAAATAGATTTATTACTTTTCTGTTTATTACTTTTCACAAATAAACCACTACACATGCTAAGCTAAATTTGTTTTTGTAGACATGTATCTTTATAGCTTTCTTACCCTAAGCACATTTCTGGGTTCAGGCAAAAATGGTCAGAAATGTTTAAAAGTTACATTTTTTTTAAAGCTATTTGTCTTTTACATGTGGGTGGTGGTAGCTCAGTGGGAAGGATACTTGCCCCTGGAGCAAGGGGTCATGGGTTTGAATCCTACCTTCAGCAAAACCACCACTGGGTCCCTGAGCAAGACTCTTAACCCCCAGTTGCTCCAGGGAGACTGTCCCCTGTAGTTAGGAATGGAAGTCGCTTTCAATAAAAGCGTCTGCTAAATAATGTAAATGTAATGCTCTCGTCTACAGCTGTCAGACACTTTTTTTACAAAGTCATTCAGTCTTCATTTATTTGCAGGGCTTGAGATGATGCTATGGCAAGTGGTCTGCTTTTAAATGCTACTCCCAAAAGACGTGCTGATTCTTTCTTAATACCTCCATGTTTTAATATTGTCATGCTGTCTGTTGCCATGAAAACAAAGAGGATTACCTCAAAATGCAAATAACTACACAGCGGGAGGTGATCAAGAGACTGCTGCATGTTCAAAGCATTATTGTTATTTGTATTGTTATTCTATAACAAAACTGTATTAAGTTTACCATCACTATTTGTGTTGAAATGGCATTAAATGGAAGAATGCATGCCAGAACTTCTCTTGAGGCTTGCCTCTACTGACTTGGGACTCAACTTAAGATTTGCCTGTGTTGAGTCAGGACTCGACTTGAAATTTTACTGTGCTGACTCGGGACTTTACAACCATTTATCTGGCCAGTGTATTCCACTTTGGCACTGTACTGTACCCTCTAACATTTCAGAACATTTGACAAAATCATTAAATGTTGTTTTCTTTTAGAACGAGATGAGGAAAAGCTATTTTGAGGCATCTAATGAAATTATTGTATATTACTGTACACCACTGTGCTTCCCCCAGCAACCTCATACAAAGAGTTTAGTCAAGAACACAGCTGTTAGAAAAGAGAGCTTTCCAGTGGAAAGAATCATTTCAGCCATAACTGATATTCATTAAGAGAAAGACCGACCATGTGACTTTATCCTAGGGTAACTGTTCTTGATTGACTATTGTTGTTCTCTCACTTTACCTGCAGTTTTTGACTTTAGAGAGAGAGAATGTGCCAGAAAAACACTGATATGATGTCAGCTGCTCACATGAATACTTTCTTTTTCCAATTATGGAATTTCTGCAATGCTTGTTCCCCCAAGATATAATAACAATATATTTAAACGTTCAAAATCATAGCAAGACTAGCCGACTGCCTTAACTAAACGGTGGCTACATCTCTAGCACGACCTCAGATATATTTGATAAACAAAATACAACCATGACATAAAAACCAATGTCGTAAGATGAAAATGATCTCAATTTCACATCCGTCACTGAAAGCACAAAAATATCCACCATTAAGAAGGATATAACGGAGTATTTCACAGTTTCCTTTTTTATCCAAAGCTTTAGGGTATCAAAATGAGTCTTGAATCTGTCCCTTGATAAAAGGAAGCAAATCTCCACTATTAACAGACTGACTGGGAGAGGCTGATAAAAATAGACGTAAGGCAAATTTGGAAACAGAAGTCTATGAGAGTGAGCAGTTATAAGCAGTGCACTGAAGAGTGTGAACTCAACAGAAAAATGAACCAGAATAGACTGACACGTACTACAACTCCAGCCCCCAGGGAGCATCATGTGACCTATCCCCCCAAAAAAAACATGTGATCTACCCTCAAACACACAATTACAACTTGTAAAAAAAGGTCAGTATAAAAGGCAAAAAAGGAAACAGTAATAGCTGGCCATCATATTGGTCAAGCTAAACCCTGTCCGTCCCAACAGAGTGTCATCAAACAACAATGCAATCTATACACCCTGATGACACAAGGTCACATGGTTGCAATTTAAATGGAGCGGGTGAAAAAAGATAATGGCAAAGGTTGTGGGGTAGAAGCATGTGTGAGACCAGGGGTGCGCTTAAGGGGCAAGTAATAAAGCAAAAAAAAAAAAGAAATGCCCAATTTTCCACTCACCCCAGATGTAGTCAGTCACCCAATACATTATACTTCTTTAGCACTGAAGCTACAAGGCCAGTATTGCTAAATACTACATATTATGTTTAATTAAATTTGCTGAAGAATTCATGCCCGAACCCAACCTGAGACTTGCCGGCACTGACTTAGGACTTAAACTGAAACTTGTCTGTATTGACTCTGAACTGATTTAAGACCTGTTTGTACCGACTAAGGTGGCACAGTCAATGCGGTTAAATATACATGGTACTGAAGAACTACAGAAAAAGACTGTGGGCAAGCAAGCGAAGCAGCAACAAGGAGAGAGAAGGATGCAATTTTAAGATTTTGAGCAATTTTAAGACATAAAGTCCCAAGAAACACAGAGTGAAACAATAAAAATTGTGAATGTTATTAAGTTGGTAAGTTGAGCTGATAAATTGGACGTATCTCACCAGTCACAGGGCCAACGTGTGTTGATCCACACAGCATTAACAAAACTATGTTCAAGTAAGAGAAACTCACAGGAAGAAAGCTAACGACCAAGCGGAACTAGAAAGCATAACTGATGCCAGTAGGCTCGTCTGTCTGCCTGCTGTCTGTCCATCCAGCCACACCAGCTGTCCCTGAATGTGCAACCAGCAGCAAAGTTAATAAAAACCTTTTCTTCTTTCAGATAGCGCCCCCTGTACAATTCTGCCACTCCCCATTCGCTCGTTGGCTTGCACTCACCTTGAGCACGCTTACGTCATCACATTGCTCACTAACCTTGCGGTTTTTTAGCTTGTCAGAACATAGTTCAGAGATTCTTTGGTATCCACTAGCGTGCAAAAAGTTGCAAATTTTACCAAATATCTTGAAGTACTTCTGTGTTATGTCCAATTGTTCCTGTATACTTTTGACATTCTATTTCAAACGTTTCCAAGCACGTAGCAGTAGCTACAAAAGAACATACTGATGGGAATGAGAGGTCAATTATAACTTTTTCTAAGGCACTTTGACAGTCTGATTGAACTCGAGACCTTCTGTATTCCATAGCGTTTTTTTTTTTCAGTGAAGAATTTTGGTCCAGCACTCTCTGATTCGTCCTTCAATGAGATTAAGGATATAACCCAACCGACGGTGCTGGCTACCCATCTCTTTACTTTTTGTATTGCCAAGACAGAACAATCTGTTTCATTAGCATGTGTGATGGACTCTGATTTTGTGTCCAAGCCGTGTGGCATCTCGCCCACCTTTCTGGCCAAGTGTGCGCCAGGAAAGGAAGCACATCTGACAAACACACAGCTGGACTCAGTTAGCTACACACCCCATTCCCTTCCTCTCCAATTCAACCTGCCAATGCACCTCAGTGCAAAGCTGTCCCTCCTGTCAGAGATCGTCAAGAGACAAATGCGCCCCATTGACTCATCTACTGAGAAAGTGCCAGATCCTGATAACGGCAGGCTTGATCTTCTCAAGAACAGCCCCATGATCATATGGGAGGCAAGGTCCTGGATTCATGAACTGATATTAAAAGCCTACAGCCTACAATAGCTGATCAATCATTAGATTTATCTAAATTGGTCATAAATATATGGATACAGATATTTTATCCATCTACCAGTGTATCGGGAGTTAAATTTAAAGAATGTATTTGAGTTTGACAGACTTTGAGCTTTTATTTGGGGGAGTTACATCCACATCTGGTGAACAACCTGAATTTTTTTAGGGACTTGCCCCATGAACAGGTGCGTGTCAGTATGGAGGTTGACTCTCAAAAAGTCATGTCATTGCCAGTAAAGCTGTCATAAGGCAATTGAAATAAACCCATCTGAGACACATCAAAAACACTACATGTATCCAGAAAGAATGCAATTGTGAAACATGATGGAAGATCTCAGAACACAACTGTGCTGGATGTAGGGACAGGAACTGAAAAGTTAGTTATCATCAACTTCAGGCAGTGAGTGAATGAATCTGAATCTGATTTATTATTATGTTAGGGGGCCAAAATTGGGGGACGGGCAATGTTTAAAAATGGCCGTAATTGCTACAACGTTCACCTAATTTTGATGTAAATACCATTTTTTTAATATTTTGTGGTAGACAGCTAATATCACAATTATGTCAAAATATTGACGGACCTGATTGTATGTTAATATTGTAACAAACCTGCAATGTAAACAGTTTAATTAATTTAACACCTGGAAAAGAATTTTGATGCAAAAAGAAGGCATGTGATTTACCTCTCTAGGCTCATTTAGTGGATGTTTTCTCACTATGCTCAAACTAAAAAGCCTTGAGGCTCTCAAAGACACTTGAATATAACAGCATGTGTTAAACTATCATAGCAAAGTTTAAGTTCTTTTATTCAAATTAGGGCTGTCACAATTGCTTGATTAAAATTCAGTTCAAATGTATGTTTTCAATGAACGGGCACAACTTGACAGTTCACTTCAAGTGAACTTCACAACTTGAACTGGCTCCACAACTTGAATGATAAGGATGGTATACGTCATTTTATATGTCAGGTATGGTATATGTCTTTTTACTGCATTGTGCTCTCTTTTTAATAAGTGGAAGCTATTGACTTACTGCACTTAAAAGAATGTTCAGACTAGATAGGTTATCGAATATGTTAGGGTTTCTGCTTACTTAGAGAGCAGCAATGACTACTTAGGAATGTTTAAATGTCAAATGAATCCACTAAATACAGTCTTCTCTGTCTTTCCCAAACAAATGGGTGAATGAGAAAGAAACTGCAAAACAATTGAACTTGGATTCCATTTGTATTAAGATCGGTTATCACTTAAAAGTCTTGCGTCAGAGAGACTAGGTGTTGACATTATGTTGTTGTTAGTAGTTGTAGCCAGTTAATTTAGGTTTAGCATTCATTATTGCTAGAAATTCTTATTTTTGATTATGTATTTTTGATATTATCCTTACAGTTTCAATGTCCATTCTCCTGGTCTTCCAGCTGTGAGCTGATTTTGAATCCTTGGTGATTACATATTAAGGAGTTGGCTCTAAACTTATAAAAATAATGACTATTTCCTTGGTTTCTGATTAAGTGCTTTGATAAAGGTGATTTTTTTAAAAATCGAAAAAGAGTCTGAAAAGTATCCCTAAAGAGTGTTCTAGAAATGTTTTGGGGTTAGAATTGTTTTGTAGTCGATAGACCTGTAGATTGCCTAGACCAGGGGTATTCAACTAAAATTTAAAGAGGTCCGGTCAGAGAACATTTTCAGAAGCAAAGGTCCAGAAGATCATAATGTTTAACTATTTAGCGTGATTGTATATATGTGTGTGTGTGTGTGTGTGTGTGAACATTGCATGTAATCAATACCTGAAGTTAATTCAGTACAGTTCAAAAACATTGACAGTATTTATTGTCAAAGCTTGAATTTCCACTTTTCTGTGTCATATTTTGACTCAGTTTCAACCAATTTTACAAAAAATAAACCTCAACACATCTTAACAGCTGAACAGTTTTAGAGGCTCACTTTCTTCCCCTCTTATATTCAACTCCCCCACAAGAGTCTGTATCTCTCCCTTTCTCTCACTCAGTCGTCTGTATCTCTCCCCCAGTCGTCTGTCTCTCTCCCTTTGTTTGCTCATGTGTCGCTATCTTTCTATTTCTTTCTACCGTCTTCTACCATCACCCGTTCTTGCCTCTAACACGCCTCTGTTTACCCTGTAGAGTTGCAATGTTTACCGCTTTGAACGAACTTGATTGGCTGAAAGGTATCACGTGGGATGACTTAAATTGCATGCAGTTGGTCTGTGGGTTTCCTCGGCCGCTAAAGCGCTACCGTAAAGACTGTAAAAGCAGCGCCGGTTAAAATAGACGCGTCCTGTCAGGTTTTAATTATAATCTTCTGTTTTGGCTATAGGTACAGGTCCGTATGGGACAGCTTCTGGGTCCGGACTGTGGTCCGCCTGATAGTGACCGCTGCTCTAGAGTGTCAGGGCTGAAGGCTGTGACAGTGAGTGGCCACTAAGGGCCACTCTTGTATAATTTGCATTTGAGTTTGAGTTGCACTTTTATGTTGAAATCACGAGAGTTTATGTTTTGATTAGGAACCAGTGGTGTTGTTTGTGTTCTGTTTGTGTATTGGGGGTTGGGACTATGTTTAGGGTATTTAAGGGGTTTTGTTTTTTGTGCTTTTGTTGCTGGTCATCCGACACATTCAGGTCCTCCTTGGTTGAAGTAAAATAAGTTAGAGTTACTCTGTGTATTTGAAGTTGGCCCTCGAGCCATTTATGTTTGAGTTTGTGAATAAAGAAAGAAAAATGGACCTGCTCTTTCTGGGGACAAGGGCGACACAGAGTTTGAGAAAAAAAATTGAGAAAAAACTGAAGAGTGAACAATCTTAATAGTTAGTGCCTACGTTTAGCCAAAACATCACCTGGGATGTTTAAAAAATGTGCCATGACAATATTTTTTTATTTATATCACATTTGACAGAGGCCGTAGGTGTACCGACAGAGCCCGTAGGGCCACCGTAGGTGTTGAACTTGCACTGCAGCACTGATTTGTGCCCCTCGTAGCCTTGCATGATGATCACACATTCCTCCTCCATGAAATACGGTGAGCGTGCCGTGATTTGAAATGGTGACTTGCGCGGTTGAACGTGCCCTGAGCACAGGCCGTGATAAGTTCACGCCGATTCAACTAATCAACGCGCTTCGTAGTACTGATTAACGTCACCTGGGACAACCGTGATTTGTCAAGTGCGAGTTCGCAATTAACCATTGAGTTAAGTCAGACCTAGTTAAATGCACTTTGTAGTATAGGCTCCAGCCCCCCGGTTCTTTATCTCTGTTTATATACACTGTGTGTATATAACACACCAAGATGGCGATGCGAGTAGACGTCTGCGTGGCGGCCTCTCCATGTGACTCAAAAATGGGGCTAAATGTTTCATGTCATTGTCCTAGTTCTAATTGTTACAGTGCCACGCATATCCACGTGTTTGACCAGGAAAGTCTTCTTAGCTCCAGACGGAAGGATGTGAAGAACTGCTGTCCTTTAATCTTCACAGAAACATGGCTACATGATGCCATATCTGATTCAACAGTGCAGCTAGCTGGATGCTCACTGTTCCACATGGATAGAGACAGTCTGAAAAGCGGAAAGAAGCACAGAGGTGTCGTGTGCATTTACACAAACAACAAGTGGTGCACAAACATAGTCTACAGGCACTGTTCCTCTGTGGTGGAGTTTATGGCAGTGAACTGTCGGCCTTTCTACCTGACCATGAATCTAGTTCCAGCATACAGCTCCCTGCTCAAACACACTGCACCAGTCTAGAGAGACAGAGTGTGGCCCAAGGGGGCCATCTCAGCACTATAGGACTGTTTTGAGTGCACAGACTGGTCAGTGTTCAGAGAGGCTGCTACTCACAGGGGCCACACTGACGTGGAGGAGTACACAGCAGAGGTGACCGTCTTCATCAGCAAATGCACTGAGGACGTTACTGTCTCCAAGAGGGTGACTAGAAACCAGAAACCCTGGATGTCTGCTGAGGTCCGAGGGAGCTCGGGATGCTGCCTTCAGATCTGGAGACAAGGCTGCCCTCAGAACTGTACGAGCGAACCTGGCCAAGGTGGTCAAGAAGGCAAAGTATACATATGTCCAAAAATCCAAGTGGTCGTTCGTTATCTGAACCACAGCTGCAGTGAGGAGGACACTGGTCAAAGTTAACCCACGCAAATCTCCTGGTCCTGACAGCATGCCAGGACGGGTACTTAAGGAGTGTGCAAACCAGCTGACCAACGTCATCACTGATGTGTTTAACATCTGAGACAAGCTGTTGTTCCTTCATGTTTCAAGGCTACCACAATCATCCCAGTTCCCAAGAAAACATCTGTGACCTGCCTGAATGACTATCGTCCTGTAGCCCCCATGCCTGTCATGATGAAGTGGTTTGAGAGGTTAGTCATTAACCACATTGAAGCTGCCCTTCCCAGCTCACTGGATCCCCTTCAGTTTGCTTATCACCCCAACCGGTCCACAGACAATGCCATATCCATGGCACTACACCTGTCACTCAACCATCTGGACAAGAGAAACACCCACATTAGGATTGTCACGGCCGGACCTGCCCGGGTTGAGAGAGGAAGGCACAGGCGCAGACTTCCATGATGCGAAAAAGGAGATTTATTAAAGACAAAACAGGAACAGACAAAGGCACGGGGCCTAGGACATGATACACAGAAACGAGAGGAATCGAGAAGGACAAGGACTGGAGATAGGTGAGGGTAGGTAGAAATAATGCTCCATGACATACACTAGGACTGATCAACTTAAATAACACCAGTGCACGAACAGAAGGCCAATAAACAGGGGACAATCGGGGGAGAAATGAAAACAGCTGTGGGTAGGAGGGGCAAGTTCCTGGTTTTATAGTGACCTCCAGCGGCTGCAGACCGGAATCGTGACAGGAACCCCTCTCAATGGTGCCACTCCAGGGCACCTAAACCCCCACAACCTCTCAGCCCCCACAACAGCGGGGGGGGGGATGAGGGAACGTCACAGTCCACCCTCCAAGGCAGTGGTGGATGAGGCAGTGAAGGAGGTGACCTCTTTGCTAAAAAGGAGGCCTGGCAGGGATGAGACAGCCGGTGCGGGAACCGGCACAGGGTCAGGAGTTGAGGCGCCCGGTACTGGAACTGGTGCGGGGTTAGGAGATGAGGCACCCGGTGTGGAAACCGGCGCTGGAACTTGGGCAGCTGGTGCAGAGACCAGCTCTGGAACTTTGGTGACCGGTACGGAGACTGGCGCTGGAGCTGGGGTGGCCGGTGCAGGAACTGGTACAGGAGTCATGGGGAGAGAGTGGCTGTGTACTTGAGCCACAGGGAGAGAGCTGCTGCCCACTCAAGACATGGAAGAGGTTAGTCTGGTGGATGGAGCCTCGGCGAAGGTGGAACTTGGCTGAGTGGAGCTGAGCAGGCTTGTCTGAGTGGTTGGCCGGATTCAAGGAGTGGGCTGAGCGGCTGGCCAGAGTCGAAAAGAGGGCTGAGCGGCCGGCCAGTGTCAAGAAGAGGGCTGAGCGGCTGGCCGGAGTCGAGAAGAGGGCTGAGTGACTGGTCGGAGTCAAGGAGGGAGTTGGACGGCTGCCAAGGCGGAGCTCCATGTGGAGGCTGAGCTGGACCATGCCCTCCAGCGTCTCAGGGAACAAGCTGCAGGCCAGCTTGTCTTTTAGGCGTGGTGCGGTCCACAGCACCGCATCGCTCCATGAACCCTGGGCCATCAGAGGTAGTCCCTGACAGAGCGATCTCCCTGCCGTATAAAGAAGAGCCAGGGTGCCGAAGACTCACCGGAGGGGTAGAATGGCGCACCCGAGATGAAGGAGAAGCTATAGTTGTTATGGGGGCCACCATCTTGTTTTTGCCGTGTATGGCTCGTGTTGTCCGAGTCAGCTGTGCCATGGGTGATGGAGCATTCTGTCATCACCAGACCCTGTCCAGGTTGAGGAAAGAAGACACAGACGCAGACTTCCATGATGTGAAAAGGGAGATTTATTAAAGACAAAACAGGAACAGAAAAAGGCACGGGGGCCAGGACATGAGAAACGATACACAGAAACGAATGATACACAGAGAGGAATCGAGAAGGACAAGGACTAGAGAAAGGTGATTGTAGGTAGAAATAATGCTCCATGACATACACTAGGACTGATTAACTTA
>JBBPCY010109335.1:0-19187 GCA_037974405.1 Brachyalestes nurse | reverse complement strand
CAGACTCTATAACTCCTCCCCCTGTCACACACCCACCCATCAGACTCTATAACTCCTCCCCCTGTCACACACCCACACATCAGTATGTGCAATAACACAACTCTGCCATAACTAACTACCATTTGTGCTACTAGCAATTCACTTAACTGTAAGTTATTTATCTATAGTATTTATATTCCAGCATTTGTGTTTATAGTTTTTTTGCAGAGATTTTATTGGATTTATTTAGACTTCATATTTTGTATTGTTCCTGTCTCTGTACATCTGTGCAATTTCCTCCAGGATCACTAAAGTTTTCCAGTTCTAATATTATAAATTAGCAGGACATTTTGGAAGTTTTCTGCAGACTATTGACAAATAACATTTTGTCAAAATAATGTTTTGTTTGTTTATATTTGCCAGACTATCAAAAATGGCATGGCTCATGTTTGCTGCATCATGAACTCTGACCCCACCAGCAAGCCTCCTGATGCCTGTGTGCCGATCGAGACCTTCTGTTATCTGTACACCTACTTGGCCGCAGTGGACGGAGATGTGCCTGAGTCGCAGATGGAAAAAGCGCTCACTTACCTGGAAGCACAATCGTGAGTCAAAGGGCCTATTTGATGAAAAAAAAACAAAGTGTTCTTTCCCTTTTTCCCTTTAAACAGTTGTTAAATGTCATATGTACTTCAGTTCCAGGTCCATTCAGTCAATAAATGGAAACTAAGGTGTGAAAATAGCCTGCTTTGAATTCAACGTGTTTGTGACATCACACCCAGAAATGCATTAATGCATGACCACTGATATACATTGAATCAATAAAAAAAAACACTTTTTATTGTTTTTTTTCCCGAAATTAGACAGATCAGTGCGTTTGGAGAATGCAAAATGCCAACTGTGCAGCACTAGCTAACAGATGTCTGTGTTGAGTGATGGGGGAGAGGCAGCACCATCAGTTGGACTCCCAGGCCTGGGTGGCTGTGGCAGCACCAGCACTGGGCACCAGAGAGGCTCCCCTCTTTGATAAGACCTATCTGGAGTTTTTGCAAACTGTACAGTACTGTGCAAAAGATTATACTTAAAAACTGTTTACTACTGGGCATTAGTGTTTAGTTAGTCTTAAAACACTAATACTACAATAAATACAAATTACATTAATATAGTACATATTGGTTTTAGTGTTCACTTAACCATTCCCAGACCTTTTCCACTATTACTTGTGGCACCATCAAGTACCTGGTTCGGCTCTTTTTACTTCATTAGATTCAATTAGGTGTGTTGCTTATAGAATTTTATAAATCCAAACAATGTCTGAAGACACAGATCAGAAATCTGGAACCAAACCTGTGTTTTTCTAACCAGCCCACAAAATATCAACTCGTTTTTAGAACAAAATCTTGACACTTTTTACTACTTTCTTGTTTGTTTGCATTTTTTTCTTGGCAGAAAGAAACCCACTTCTCATATAAACGGCTTCAAACTATTTGCACAGACTTTTGCACAGTACTGTACATGTCGAATGGGTGTAGTTACATTAACGTGTTCCCTTTAGCTGGAACCATTATTTCCTTATCCAAAGACCCCAGCGTAACATGGCATTTGGATTTCAGTAAGAGTTACAGTTACACGCTACAGAAATGATGTTGACTTTTTTAAAAATTCTGAGTATTGTTAGGGGCGACTGCAAAGGATTTTCAATAAGGAACAAAAGATTCAGAGAACAAAAAGGAACAAAAGGAGAAGGAACAAAAATGATTTGTTCATAGCTGAATCATGAATGAGTCACACTGTCTCCACTGGAAGCTGTGGTGTAATTGCTGTCAGGTCAGTTCTTCCCTGGTAATGCCTGTGGTTTCGCTGTTTTTTTCCTCAGGAAGGTGAACAACGGCGTGGTGAAGGTGTCCGATTTCATCGACAGCCACAAAGTACGGCTGGAATGAGCTCTCTAATGGCATAATGAGAGGAGAGGCCTTCACTAAAACCTCATCAGTCCCTCTCCCCCAGGACTTTATTAACCAATAAAGCCAGAGCCACAACAACATGAGTGTGCAGAGATGATTGTTCATTACATTACAAACCTGTGGGCTGCACTGGCTTTGACTCTTTAGGTGTCTACCTGGTTGTGACATGAATATACCAGCAAGCCAAAGGGGAGCTGGGGCTGCTTTTTATGAAAAGTATTTCAAATGCACACCTTCAAATGTGGTTACAGCTGTCAACGATAAGGCTCTTTTTAGAGTTTTACTATAGTTGCTGAAAATAAAAATATTAACGCAGTTGAATGACAACTCAGTTTACATTATTTCTGTCGAAGGACAGCTTGTGCACCTGATTGGAACTTTATGGTAAAGCATATATTCTTTGATTTTATGTTAATTTAAACCTGAATTGGGGAAATTACTGGCTGTAAATCTAAAGACTTCTGGGCTGGTTAAAGTCTCCTAGCACATCACCTGTATTTACTGATCTGTAAATACAAATCAAAACCACCTGCCTCTACAATTTTAACATCACCACCCATGACACTGTCACCAGTTCACCTGTTGTCACCTGTTGTCCTGCATACTGGGACCACCACAGATGCATTGTTTTGGAGGTGGTCTTACCCAGTCGTCTGGCCATCATAATTTTTAGACTCTGATCTGAAACAGAAAACTTTATTGATTCCAGAGGAATGTTATGTTATGACTGCACAGACAAAGAGACACAGAGACTTTAATATAAAATATAAAGTCTAAACAAATCCAATAAAAATCGAAGAAATAACTCAATATAAACAATACACTATGCTATACATACAAATGCTGGGTATACATACTAGGTATACTTGGCACACTATAAGGACAAAAGTATTGAGATGAGTAATACACTAACAGGGACCTCAATGACACTGCGTTATGCCATTAGAGAGCATGCTGGAATAGAAAAGGTTATTCCCCAAAGTTGTCCAAAATGTCTTGGTATACAGAAGCATTAAGATTAAAACCCTTCATTGGAGGTAAGGGGTCTAGCCCAAACCCTGAAAAAAAGGTGTGTCCCAACACATTTGTCCACATAGTGTATTTCCCACAGCTGACAGGTGCTAGTAATTGTATGCTCAGGATAAAACACTGTAGATAAGCCACGCCTTCTAATCTTATTTGATAGTAATTTTTAAATAAAACTGATGCATATTTATATTCATGATAGTGGACTATCGTTTATTTATGGCAGGCAAATGAGTGAATGGATGAATAAACTCTTCAAAACGCGGGAATATCAACTGAGCAAACCGCGAAAAGAAGGTTGAACTACAGTCTCCATGGAAACGCTGTGACAAAGTCTGATCACTGGGGAGGCACGCCCAAATGAGTGACACATTGGTTTTCATCAGAGAGACTGACAGACTTTACATCCAATAGACAGAGAGAGTGTGTATGACGTCACAAAAAATACACCAATAATAGCTAAGGGAACAAATTGCTCGATTTCTATTGGTCTAGCGTTCCAGTCTTCCGTTTAAACAACAAAACTGCAGGCGGCTGTGGAGACTGAATGTGTTGTGTTTTCTAAATGTACAAGCTATGCTTAATGCAGACGTTATTTCAAAGCCTGTGCGTGTTTTTTTAAGTTTGGAGATGTTCCCTTACTTGTTTTAAGCACTGTAGAATACTGTGAATGTGTGGCTGTGAATTCAGAGGAGGAGAAGGTTTTCCCTGTTTCTGAGCTTAATCTGCAGCTTGTTTACTCACGAATGGCGAGACAAGGGAAACCCAGACACAAGGTACAAGTTGTTTTTCTACTATAATCAGCCTTTCTTATTTTACTCATTTTACATTCCCGGCTTTTAGTTATTAAGGCTATCATAATTTTCCTGGGGCGGCTGGTGGCCTGGTGGTTAGGGAGTTACCCCTGTGATCAGAAGGTCGTGGGGTCGACTCCTAGATCTGCTAGTGGCACCACTAAGGTACCCTTGAGGACGGTAGCATCCTCGCACACTGCTACCCTTGAGGAGGGTAGCATCCTCGCACACTGCTCCCTGTGCACCCTGTTGCTGGCAGCCCACTGCTTCACTTGGTGAATGGGCTAAATGCAGAGAAAGAATGTCACACTCTGTGCTGTGGTGTGTTCACATGTGACTATAACTTTACTGTTCTTTAACCTTTCCCATGCTCTGACAGGTGGTCTCCTCAGGCAGACTGACAGGCTGTGGGAGGGGACAGGTGAACAGGAAAATGTAAGCAGCTCTTTCTTAACATTTTTATTCATTTTCATTGCTCAGTATTGTTAAATAACGGTCTCATTGTGCTACAGGGTTGCTGGAAGACATGTACCCCCTCTTGAACCATCTTACTCCCTTTACTCCACTGATTCAGAAGACCAGGTAGGCCTGCATGAGTATAAATCAAATATTATACCTGACTGGATGTGTCCTGTATTCACTTTCATATGTACTGACTAGGTGACAACTATACATCAAGGCCTGGATCGCTGTGCAGCTTTACTCAGTGGTATACTTCAAACTGAGAAAACAGGTAGCGTAAGGTTTGACATGTTTTAAAAAGGGGGGTTGTTTTTCACACATCTCATGGCTTCGCTGTTGCACAACAGAATCAGCACAATCCAGGGCAAAGTCACAAGTCCCAAAGATGGCTTCTTCCAAACCCATGGCTTCTTGCAAATTAAAACCCAAAGTGACACATGGCAAGATGGAGACGGAGAAGAAGAGGCTTGGAAAGAAGATGAGCTCGGTCTCTCATATAGCCAAGAAACCAGGTGATGCAACAATCGCACAAATGATGCAGATTTCATGCAGATGTATTTTAAACTCAACACTTTATTTGATTCATAAATCCTGATTTCTGAGATTTCTTTAATCTAAAAATCTAAAAAGAACTGCATATCTTGTTTGTGTGGATCTGGATATGCAATCATTTTGTCAGTTATTAGCATGCTAAAAATATCCTGTATGTCTTGTATCCCCTCTGTAGCGCCAGTGCAGAAAACCATCTTGTCATCCCAGTCTTACCCAGGTGTAAGAGGACAGTCCGCTCCTGTTGGATTGACCTCTGATCCAGTTACTATGTCAACATCACTGAACCCATTGACACAAATGGAACTTATTAAGCCACATCCTCTTCCTTTGGGGTGCCCAGTGTCTGTAGGCAGCAACAGCCATCCATCAACAGGTAAAAACCACACAAACATATGCACCCAAGCGTTTGTAGTTGTATTGCTTGGTCTTTTTGGGTCAACTATTGATTGGTTATTGTGTTTGAAGTGACATTCATTATGACTGATGTATATACGTGCATTGCATGCTATCAGTGTGGCACCTGTACTAGGGTTGAGCTAATAAGGGTGATAAAGACATCACAGGTACTGTCCCTACTTCTAGAATGCTTCCTGGTTGTAAGCTTATTTTATTCTTTATTATGTTGAATAAAATAAAGATAACACGTATGTTATAACTGAAATAACTTGTATGCACTGAAGTTGCACAACTAATGATAAATTCAGTACTTTGTATTGAATAACAATTCAGGACTCTAACATATGTTCAAGTAATAATTACTATCATGTAAGATGGCACTCAGCACAGAAGCACTCAAAAAGTGGAATGCCACTGTTATGACCAGGGAAAGAATGTACCAGGGTAATTGCAATTAGATGTGTTTAAATGTTTTTGGTTTTGCAGGGCTACAAACTTCCACTGTGTTTAACTGTCGCCTGACCACTTCCACCCCGGCACTGAGCCCTCAGAGGCCCACGTCAGCTCACAGCCAGACGGTATGAGTCAACGCACATTTCCCTGAGAGTGAAACATAATTAGTTTTAAATATAGAAAGGCTAATTGACCTGTCTGTGCACCACTCACAAAAATATTCTTTCATTGCTACTGTTGTGAGGTTTCTGGCAAACCTCCATTTAGTCTGATGAACAATTGTAGTGCATAACTTAGGCTTATATCAGTTTTTTAAAAAGTGCAGTTTACAGTTCATGCATGGCAACCAAGTCCATTTTTTGTTGTTTTTTTTTTTTTTTTGTTGTTGCATGTGTCTGCATATTCAGCCCACAGCACTTTTGTTCCACTCATTCACACCGAAGTTATAAGAAGCATTTTAGTACGGATGGCTTTTTAAATGAGGCATCATGCAGTCCAGCCAATCAGTACAAAAGTCATTTTACCCAGATCTGTCTTAAAGGCACAGCTTGAGTTAAAGTGGGGCTGGAAAAGATCATGCAAGAATGAGCTATGGCTGTCATACAAAATGTCATGTGTGAACATCAGAGAAAGAAATAAAGGACAAGGGGGAAAAAAAGTAGGAAACGGGCCCTTCAAAACTTTTCGATTTGCTATGGTAGCTACATATGACACATTTGTTGGTGTGGGAATAGTTTGATCTCTGCACTCAATCAGTTTCTTGGACTGTTTCAGTCTGTCAGAAAGTTCAGTTAATTTCTTATTTTGTTTCTCTTTTCTTGCCTGTCTGCATCTCCAAATGCATGCAGTCTCACAGAGGTTCAGATGGAGAGGTGCACTGCTTCACTCAGCAGTGGGACATAGCCACTGGTGGACAAGGTCAACATGAAGCTTTTAACACTGCAGTACCACAAACCCAATACACTGCATCAGTCTCCATGGCCCCAGCTGTCATGCAACGTCCTGCAGCCTCCACTTTGTCAACTGTACATCAGGCCTTTATATCTCCAGAGGAGAAGGCAGAGCTTAAAGTGCCCAGTCCAACTCTTGTGGGGTCAATGGGGCAGAGCACCTCTCTGCAGCCACAGAATAGATCTCTAACTTGTCCTTCCCCTAATATGACAGCACATATACCCACCCAAGTGCCCGTCAGCAGCCACCTCCAAACTTATCCACAGTGTTCTAGTCCCCAGGAGCAGCAGCTTTCACCTGAGGAGAGCTCTGAGGAGAGTGGAGGTTGCACCAGTGAGGACGACGAAACACCAGTCAGAGACACAAGCTGCCAAACCAACGTGAACAAGCACACAGTAAAACTTAATCAAAAACGTATTAGCCCAGAAAAGACAGCCAAGAAGGTCATGACTGTAAAATATTTACTTGGTGAGCTGAAGACTCTGGTAGCTAATCAAGGTAAGCTATTACTGCTTCATATCTGTCCTACTATATTTTGATCCGATTTGTGTTCGCGCAAGAGATTTCCCATCACATTTTCTGGTGCTGTCACCAGTCTGTATGGGTTTTATCTTTCTCCTCCTCAGCAATACATGTTTGATACTTAGGTTTATCTCCTGTTTCATGGTCTGTGTCTTGTCTCTTCTCTCCCCTGCAGACAGCGAAGCAGTGCGTCTCATCACAGAAGTAGAGCAAGGCATCTCCCTGCTGCCTGCAATGGTGGGGAGCACCAATGTACAGGCAGAGCTTGCACTGGCCCTGCAGCCACTCAGGAGTGAGAACGTGCAGCTCCGCAGGTTAGTAGCACAGTGGATAAAAGTATGGACAAAATTCCATTTCTGTTTTTCAGCTTTGTGCCATATATCTGTCTATTTTTGTGCATCACAGTCTGTCACACAGCATCCAAAACCATATACGCAAGTTTACTTATGATTTGCTTGACACAGCTTGAGGCAAGTGTGCAAACTCCATGCCTAAATCATTACACATCGTTACCAGATTGTAGAAGCTTCCATTATTTGTTAGCAACATTAGTCTCCAATCTTCTTTTTACAGTTATGTAAATTTTACATAGGTTTAGTTCCGCTGTTCCATTTGATACCCTACAAATCTCCAGTCATAAAGCTAGAAATCAACACCAGCTTTGAAGCATGTCGTTTTATTAAAGGTATGTCTGTGGTTTATGTACAGGCGTTTGAGAATATTGAATCAACAGTTACAGGAGCGAGAGAGAGCTGAAAGGCAGACCAGATCAGTGGACTGCAATCTAGAATGTAAGTACATTGTAAAGCTCCCCCCAGGTGGTTCACATTAACAACAACAGCATAGCCATCCGTGGCTGGGAGTCCAAAAGAGCATAATTGGCCTCACTCTTCCTGGGTGTGTAGGATGGACCTCCATTTACCCCATCACCCAGTGCACTATGACATAGCAGAACTTGCAAGCAAGCTGAGCCAATAACATTGCATTAGGGGCAGTTTAGAAAGATATTTTTACTTCTGTTTTATTGTACAGTGTCCTTATGCGCTAGAAAGGTGCCTATAAATAACATTTATTGTTATTATTATTATTATTATTATTATTATTATTATTATTATTATTATTATTATTATTATTATGTGATGGCATTTCACATGTCTCAGAAGAAGCACATCCTCCCTTCACACTCCCAGCTTGAGCTTTAGGCTTGAACCATATTTTAAAATTCCTTAGTTTTGATATGTCTCTTTGTACCTAATCCTTTGTATTTTATAAAACTAAATGAATAAACCAAAAAAACCTTGCTGAGGAAGAGAGAAAACACAGTAGGTGGTGATCTGTCTTACATGCTGTATTAAGCTTAATCAATGTGTCAACATTAGTGAATGTATGTGTTTCAGTGACCACACTGCAGTCCCTTAACCTCAGACTTCAGACTCAGTTAAATGACAGCCAGAGAGAGCTGGAAAATCTTCAGCAGGAGAATGAGAGCCTACAGCAGGCTTTGGAGGAAAAAGAAAATGACCTGAAACAGAGCAAAGAGAAGTGCGAGTTAGAGACCAGTCGCATTCGCATGGGTAAGAATCCGTTCAACTATGTTGAATGAATGCACATTACTTATTGTAAAATGAACAGTTAGTCACACAAATTATGAAATGGTGTGTTTTGTGCGTCATCATTTTTTTTTTACTGTTTTTATGTTATAATTTAGATGTGAATGAGGCACTGCATGAAATGAGAAACTGCCAGGTTAAGCTGGAAGACTCTGAGAGGGAAAAGATTGCACTGACACAGACCCTCCAGCAGAAGGAAGCAGAGATCACCAGATTGCAAGAGATGATCAGGTATGGTGGTGTCACAGTGGAATACTGTGGAATTTATTGTGTAATTTGTTAACATTAAAATGTTTCATAAGTGTCTTTTTTTTTTTTTACTTTTTTTGTTATTTACTCAGAAATCTCCAGAAAAGCCCTAGTAGAGACATTGTCTCCCATCCTGTTCAGCCAGATGTGCCCAAACCTCCTTCTCAGCTCACCAGGAGTGTTCTGGATTTGTATGAGAATCAACGAAAAGGGAATCCTGTAACTGACCAAATTTCAGACTCCATTAAGAACTACCTTCAGACATTGGAGGACCCAGGACACAGCTCTTTCCCTCACCCACACTCACACAACCTCTCTCCCCCCTCCCTCAGCCAGCGGAGGGGTAGAGAAGAGAGCTGTGGGTTGCATGAGATAAAAGATCGTTCACCCAAACATCTGGGTGTACCCAGGGCAGCACAGGACAGTTCAGCTGACAGTGGGAAAGGAGGAGACAGCGACAATGAAACAGCTTTTGTTCCTCTCAGAGAGACCGTGAGAGTGCAGCCATCAGCAAAATTTACCCAGAACGGGCCTCTAGTACAGGCTAATGAGGGGAATGAGGTTGGTGGAGCAAACAGACATCCAGGACTCAAGTACTTGGGCCTTGCTTTTGAAAAACTTGGTGTATCAAGTGTACTCCCACCTCAAGACCTCAAAGCTCTATATGATAACCGTGGAAAAGATTTCCTCTCACATGCTGAGGGCGTGGGCTCGCAGTTGAAACGCACCAATGAGAACACAGTTGATCTTTCAGAGCAGTCCCTGAATGCTCGGCGGCGTCTGCATATGGATGAACCACCAGCTTACACGGGAAAGCCATCTGAGTTTGAGAACACTTTTTCTTCCTGCGATATAAAGTCTTTAGCCTCAGACTGGAGTGTGAACTCCTGGTCTACATTTAACACGCGTGACGAGAGGGACTTCCAGAATGGTTTAGCAGCTCTGGATGCCAGCATTGCTAGTCTTCAGAGAACCCTGAAAGCTGATTTTAAGAAATGAGACAATTTATTTTAGCTTGCCTCAGAGCTTAAATTAGTGTATGTGTGTGTGTGTGTGTGTCATGTTTTTTATTCATTAAATTATTGATTAAATTTAAAGTGCTTTTAATTCTTTGAGTTACTTTCTAAGGAATTTTATTGGGAAGTTGTAGTGAGCCTAAGGGCTACAGCTGGAGAAGAAAAAATGCATTATTTTTATTCTCTTCCATTTGATCACAAAAGTTCTATCTTATTTATGGATGGAGAATGGAAAAAGCGTTAACCAACAACTATGTTAAAACTCTAAGTGGTTGATAAAAGACTGATGTATTGGTTAACAGACATATCAATAATGCAAACATTACCATTTAATTTCCGATCCAAAATGAACCTGTATGTTACTGAGTGCAATGATGGTAAATTTGAGAAACAAGTTGTCTTTGGGTGGTGTTTTTCTACTTGTTAGTGCATTTTAGGAGAAAGCCTTCTTAAAATGATTGTAAATCATCACTCCAGGCATTAGGCAGTGTATCAGTAACCATTCCATGCAATAACCTGGCATTAAACAACCGTGCATGTCTGGTTCCATTCATCACCACTGTGAACAGTCCGGACAGAATTCACATCAAACCAATTTTAAATGACTACAATGATCTTTTTGTTAAAAAAATTGTGTAAAGAGTTCAAAATGAGTGGATCACAACTTCCAGAAGGCAGATTCAGAGACATTTCAGAGAGTTTCGGTAGGAATTTGTGCCCATTCATTCAGTAGAGCATTTGTGAGAGACACTGATGTTGGACAAGAAGGTCTGGCTCACAAACTCCCAGTTCGTCCCAAAGGTGTTGGATGGGGTTGAGGTTAGGGCTCTGTGCGGGCAGTCAAGTTCTTCCACATCGAACTCATCCAACCATGTCTTTATGGACCTTGCTTTGTGCTCTGGGGCACAGATATTTTTAATAGAAAACGGCCTTCCCCAAACTGTCCACAAGATGTCTTGGCATGCTGAAGCATTAAGCCTGTCATTCACTGGAAGGAAGGGGCCTAGAAAAAAAACAGGTGTGTCCCAATACTTTTGTCAATATAGTGTATGTTTGGTGGACCAGGCATGAGAATCTGCCTGTCCTGGAGAAGGCTTGGGGAAATGGATGAGCTTGCAGGCAGCACCCTAAAACATTTCAGAGCAGGAGAAACCCATATACTGGAACTACACACGCCCTTAAAGTCGCATGCCGATGACGTACGTGTTGCTGTGGAAACCAACTGGGCTGCTTTAGCTCTCAGCAGTGTTTACACTAAAGGGGAGTCGTGTTTCTAGGTTTATTTACTAAATATTTAAAACTTTCCCCTTAACGTGTAGGTCGCATAAGTATGCGTGGCTTGACTGGACAAGTTTAACAGCTGAAAGAAAAGTATATATTCGAAAACGCAAGCTAAAGACAGTAGAATGGACTCGTCAGGGACAGATGGAGAAGAGGTCAACCCAGCCCTCAAAACTCTCATTACTGACAAAACTGAAAAGAGCTTTATGCGGGTGCTTTTAAACCTAAAAGGTAAGTGACATTTTATCATAGCTGTTATTCTTCATTATTGCCTAGTTATTACTCTGACCTGCAGAGAGAAATGCATCAGTAGCCAGCAGGACGTTCACTTGTTGACATAAGTTACTATATGGACAACGGTATTGGGACGCCTTACCATTAACTTACACAAACAGGGACTTTAATGATATTGCACTAAAATACAGAACTTTTAATATTGGTGCTAGTGGTACTTCTGAGGTAACGTTACCTTTGAGCAAAGGACCGTCCCCACACACTGCTCTCCGGCCGCTGTGTTCCTGGCTGCCCACTGCTTCAGTGCAGTGAATGGGTTAAATGTGCTGTTCACACTATGTGTTGTGGTGTGTTCACGTATGACAGAATGGTCATTTTACTTTTACACTTTCCAGCTATAACAGCTTCTATTCTTCTTAGACGGCTTTCCACAAGATTTGTGGGCGTTTCTGCGGGAATTTGTGCCCATTCATCCTGCAGAGCATTTATGAGTTCAGACACTGATGTTGGACGAGAAGGTCTGGCTCACAATCTCCGTTCCAGTTCCTCCCAAAGGTGTTGGATCGGGTTGAGGTCGGGGCGCTGTGCAGGCCAGTCAAGTTCTTTCACACAACTCATCCAACCATGTCTTTAACCATGTCTTCCTAACCACTAAGCCACCTGTGATCAGAAGGTTGTGGGTTCGAATCCCCGGACTGCTAATGATACCATTGAGGTACCATCCTCACACAATGCTCCCCGGGCGCCCCAGTGGGTGGGTTCACACGTGACTATAAGGGGCCACTTTACATTATGGACCTTGCT
Source organism: Brachyalestes nurse (assembly GCA_037974405.1). Lineage (NCBI taxonomy): Eukaryota > Metazoa > Chordata > Actinopteri > Characiformes > Alestidae > Brachyalestes > Brachyalestes nurse. Next base: position 6,894 of record JBBPCY010109335.1, on the reverse strand, counting down.
TTGTGCACTGGGATGCAGTCATGCTGGAATAGAAAAGGTGTCCAATGCCAAGTTGGAAGCATGGCGTTGTCCACAATGTCTTGGTATGCTGAAGAATTATGATTGCCCTACCCTGGAAGTGAGGGACCTAGACCAAACTCTGAAAACTCTGAGAACCTCAGCCGGCCAGCATCTATAAGCATAGAACTATTAGTCTGTGTTCTGCCCTTTTTGCTATCCTCAAAAGCTCAAAAGTCAGAATTGTGAGCAGCAGGGAAGCACAGCAGGTGCTGATCCAGCAGAACGAAATGAAACACAGGAAGAATAAAAAGGAGATCATTTTCTCACATATATGCTTGAGGCGAAGTAAAAGTGTGTGAATTGTTTGAAAATACACAAGATACAAATTAACTGAAATTGTGCTCAGATTAATGTAGTAAAAGACTTGATAATTATGTTGACAGAGCTTCTTGGCAGAAAGTCTGTGGGAGACCAGAGGGTTCTAGAACAATGTAAACAAGACCTTTACCACCACAACATACTGGCGTACTGCTCTGCTGCACTGAAGTTCAACCCTGCTAAAGTCGAAGGAGATTATGTCTCTCTTACGCAGATGGCAGACATGATCAGGTAGGACTACATTTATTTTGGTCATGTTATTATAACTAGCACAGGAGGCATTTGTTTTAATCAGGTCTGCTTTTATTCAGCACATGCTGTGTAGGTATGGGTTCTGTGAGTGACAGGGAAGCGTTTCTCCATCAGTTTCTTCCATCAGTAACAGAAAACCTGCTGTTCCTTGCTCACCGCCTGATGAACAGAGCCATTGGGGTGAGAAACATGACATAGCACAAGTTTGTTCTTTAATTCAAATTATTTTGCACTTTTTTATTTATTTTATTACTTAATCATTTCAGTAGAAACTAATAACTTAGGCCTGGTGGTGTTTCCTCTCCTACAGGATAAAGGACAAACTCAGATGCTCCGTCTTTTTAGGAAAGTCTTTGATTCTCTCAGCTGGCTTCTGAGGGCTTACAGTCATTTAATTCCCTGTGGTATGACTTTATTTTACATTTTAAGTTGAAACATATAAAATGCCATCAGAAAGTATTCACACCCCTTCACGTCTTCCACATTTTGTTACTCTACAGACCTATTCTAAAATAGTTTTCTTTTACAAAATGGCAAAGTGAAAACAAAATTTTGAGACCTTTTCTTAAATTAATATAAAATGTAAACATTTCAACACAATAGGTACATATGTATTCACACTTATGACATTTAAAATTGAGCTCAGGTACATCCAATTTCCACTGATCATCCTTGAGATGCTTCTACAACTTGACTGGAGTCCACCTGTGGTAAATTCAGTTGATTGAACATGATTTGGAATGGCACACACTTGTTTATATAAGGTCTCACAGTTGACAGTGCATATCAGAGCAGAAACCAAGCAGTGAAGTCCAGGGAATTGTCTGTAGACCTCAGAGACCGGATTGTGTCATGGTACAAATCTGGGGAAGGATACACAAAAATTAAATCAGCACTGAAGGTCCCAAAAGCACTGTGGTCTCTATTATTGGGAAATGAAAGAAGTTTGGAACCACCAGGACCCTCCCTAGATCTGGCCTCCCAACCAAACTGAGTAATTGGGGAAGAAGAGCCTTGGTCAGAGAGGTGACCAAGAGCCCAATGGTCACTAAGGTTTAGCTCCAGCAATCCCTTGTGGAGATAGGAGAACCAATCAGGCCTTTATGGTAGAGTGGCCAGACGAAAGCTACCCCTCACTGAAAGGCACATGGCAGCCTGCTTGGTGTTTGCCAAAAAGCACATTAAGGGTTCGTAGACTAGTGAAACCAAAATAGAACTTTTTGGCCTTTTTGTCATGTCTGGAGAAAAACAGGCACTGCTCATCACCTGGCCAACACCATCCCTACTGTGAAGCATGGCGACTAATCCGCAGGGTAAGATGACACCAGCCAAATACAGAGAGATTCTTCAAGAAAACCTGCTCCAGAGTGCTCTGGAACTCAGACTAGGGTGACGATCTTCCAACACGACAATGATCCAAAGCATACAGCCAGGATAAACAAAGGAGTGGCTTCAGGAGCAGTCTGTGAATGTCTCTGAGTGGCCCAGCCAGAGTCCGGTCTTGAATCCAATAGAACATCTCTGGAAAGGCCTAAAAATGGCACTGCCTGTCTACCGGCACTGCCCATCCAACCTGACTGGGCTTGAAAGGATCTGTTCCCAAAAACAGATATGCCAAACTTGTAGAGGCATACCCAAGAAGACTTGAGGTTGTGCCTGCTGCCAAAGGCGCTCCTACAAAATATTAAGCTGCAGGTGTGAATACTGTACTTATTAAACACTGGATTAACAAGCTTTTGTCAATAAAAATATTTGCAAAAGCAACTTCGCGAACACACCTTAGCGGCCTTTATCATATGCATTTAAATGGAGGTATTTTAACTCTCATAGCGAACAGGAAGGACAAAGCAAAATAAGTGGAATGCAAAACTGGAATTCAAAGTATGATTATAAGAGAAAAAATGGAACTCCTAACAACTGTGCAAGACCGGGTAGACCACTAAAACTGCTCCTCTCAGATGAACAGGACTCAAAAAGGAGTTTTCATCTTTGAGGAGAATATAAAGCTTCACTTGATTTACAAAATCAAGCTGGAAAAATGTGGACTCACTAAATACAAACAAGTGGGCAAAATTGTGTCATTTTCTTCTAAACAGAAAATTCTGTAGAAGACATTCTGTTAAACCTTTTCTGTTTTTGTCCTGATGCTGTCCTGAGTCAGTTGTACTTGATGGCTATTTGACCAGAAATTAAATAAATAATGTGGTCTCTGATTTAGCACTTCTTGTACATGATGCAGTAAAGGTAACGGCAGGATCCATGTACAGATAGGTTCTGCTTTGGCAGCATAATGTAACACTGGATATCTAGAGCTCATGATTTTGTGTTTGCTGTCTTCTGCCCAGTCCTCCGCTCCAAACATTATGAGAGTGTACAGATGTGTGAAGATGACGAAGTCTCTGCAGTTACACTGATGATGTGGTACAATCTGTTCAGGACAAACAGGTACTGGATTTCACAGGCTTTTATATCTGCTGGAAATGCTCAGTGTAAAACTATATTTATCTATATATATATATATATATGAGAGACAGAGAGGGGTAATAGTGAATAGTGCATGAATATTATTTAAAAGTTTTAGCTGCTAGTTTTTGTGCTTTGCTTTTCAGTTGTCATTTTGTCTTATTCTGCAGTGCAGCTGTAATAGAGATGGGGAGAAAAGCATTGAGCAGTGTCGTGGATGACATTGTGTATAAAATGTCCAGCAGCTCCAATCCTGTGATCGGCAGCTCCGCCACTAAAATTTTGCTGCTGATCATAGAGCAGCACAGCCAGTCTCTACAGCTCCTTCACAAACACTACAAAGGTAAGCAGGACTGTACTTCACACCACATTAGATTTGCCCCGCTTAGCTTCTCGATTGTCAGATTTATAAAACTCAAATGAACAGTGAAAAATGTTTGTTGTGCTGACATTTCACAGCCTGCTTTATGTGTTTTAAGAGTTTAAAAAAAAACCATGAGATTTACATTTAGAGCCATAAACCACAGCAAAGGAAAACCACAAGCCTCACTCTGAATCAAGAATCAGGGAATATGGGTTTAACCGTGGTGGGTTTACAACTTGGAAATACACTTCGATTCTGCAAGATCTAACATGCCGTTGTCTTGAGGGAACTCTCAAAATCTTGGGTAAATTATTCCCTTTCCGCTGAAAAATCGCTTTTGATAAGGTCACAAATTATTGAGAAAACAAATTACAGCCAATTTGTTAGCCAGGTTTCGGCCAATGCTTCTAAAACCTTTTTTTAATCAGCTGCGTAAGATCAGCTGTATATATCAGTTAAGCTCTACTACATAACCACATATTAGTTTGACCGTAGCGGTTGATTAATTTAAAATAGTTATTTATAGGTTGATTTATAGGAGTTAATAATCTGAAGATTATTATATAAAAAGGTCTGAAGATAATATTTCTACACTTAAAGGAGGTTGAGCAGAGAATGTTTATTTTTGTAACTTGTTTTGAAAAGCTTTGAACATTAGAGAGCCAGTTGGATGCAGTGCCTCTGTGTTGTGCCCTGCAGGGTTGGATGATTTGGTGAGGAAAGACTGGCAGGGTAAAGGCTTTGATGCTGCACTGGAGCAGCTTATCAATCGACTGCAGGCTGAAGATCCTAAAAGAGGCTCTCAGGTTTGTGTCTTAAAACCAAGTCTATTCAGCCACAGTCCTTGCAACACAGGTGTGTTGTGTTTCTCCTGCCCTAACCTTCCCTGACCAACTCCTTAGCAATATTATTGCTAGGAACCTATTATATTATTGCATAGCAATTATAATAGCACTTTTTTCTACATATCAGTATTGTGTCCAGGCTGGCCTCGTATATTTCGACTAAAATAGTTCACTTTGGTTGTATGAGGGATGCCCACACTGTTTTGTCTTCAGAGGCCAGCATGCAGTGTTTGTGGTGGCTTGAGGTTTAAAAAGACAATGTAAAAATTAAGTAGGAATGTAAGCTCTAAATTTAAACTATTGTATTCTGTATCATTACACTTTGTTTTGTTACTAAAGTATGTCCAAAAATACAACAAAAGACAAATTCGACTTTAAACATTTATACATACTATAAAAATATGTGTGTCTTTTCAGTGAGTGAAGGAGAGGGGTTAGGGTGTCATTCTGGTGAGTGAAATCAAACGTCCTCATGGGCCTACTTTGGTCTGCAGGCCAGGCTTTGGACTATATCAATTATATGAGCACCTTAGAGTTGCAGAGTAGAAATAGTTCGCTGGACTATTATTCATGTTAACTCATAATGGATCAATGGGTTAAATGTGGCTTGAATATGTGAAAAAATATAACAACATTTTGTTCACATAAATGATAGGTAAACTCACTGTGGTCATTCTGAAGACGTGAAAATTCACAATGGAAATATTTATTTGCAGTATAAAGGGGTAGAAACAGATGTAGAAAGCTCCAGTGAATGCATATTGTTAGATGAATTCTAACACTGTGTGTTTTGATCAGACTAAATACTCCTCTGAGGAGCGAATTAGGGCTGCCTGTGTGATCCAGGCAGCCTGGAGAGCCCATCAGACCAGACGCAGGATAAAGAAACTTCCCAGAGCAGTTAGTGCATTACAGCGGAGCTTCAGGTGACCTTTCCCAATCATAATCATATTTAAAGATCATAGCTATCATATTGTCATATTGTTAGATTGGAATTATTCTGTAGATGAGATTTGAAAGCTCTCAGGCACGTGAACTTAATCTATCTACTTTTCGCCTGTGTAGAGAGAGGAGACGACGACAGCAGGAAGAGACGGAGAAACGTCGCACAGAAGAGGACTTGCGCCATCAAGTGCTTCTGCGCAGACAGCGAGCCTTTCGCCAGTTCCGCCAACGACAGCTCCACCTGATGGAGATTCTGCCCGCAGGTAAAACATGCGTGGACATCAAAAGGGAAGTCAAGATGGCATACATTGACAGATATTTAAAGAAGAATATGCCTACTGCCTGCAAGTAGGAGGATTTGTGAACATGTGAAGAAAGACAGTGAAATGAATGTTTGTGTGTGGGGTGTGTTTTGCAGACCAGGTGGCACGATACCTGGGTGAACTGGAGAACAGAGCAGCTCTGGTGATCCAGAGAGTGTGGAGAGGACACAGGGAGAGACAGCGCTTTAAGACAAGCAGATACCAGCTCAGACAGCACAAAGCTGCAGTTACCCTGCAGAGAGCCGTGAGTGAGCTTTAAACAGCCAGACACACTGTACAACCACACTTACTTTCTATTCATACCATGTCTGTAGGAAGGCATCATTTAATATGAGTAGTTATTATTAATAAGTGCTATTATTATTATTATTATTATTATTATTATTAAACCGAGCTGGTTTAGACTATTGGTAGCCATATAGTAGAATTTTCTGTCTTATCTTTTCATCTTCATTCTTCTTTATGGCCACTCTTAATGTTGGCATTTACAACAATGTTTATAAGGTCTCTCTACAGTTGTTGAGTTTGGCTGGGCCATGCAATAACCTTCACCTTTTTTGAACGAGTGAGACAATTTTTTGCTGTATGTTTGAGGTTGATAGTCTGAACATGATGCTCCCACCTTCATACTTAACTAGGGTATGGAGTTATTTGGATCATCATTAATGTCCTTATGATGGACACTGTTAGAAATGCCATAGCTTAAATAAATAATCCTTTAGTCTAAAGCAGTGGTCTGAATTAGTTGATTGATTGGATCAGTTGTGCTAGAAGCTGGGAAAACACTAAAATGTGCCTAGCAAGGGTGTCTACAGGACCAGCTCATAAATACAGTTAAATGTCATTTTAAGAATGGTTTTATATAACATGTCCCGAAGTAATAATCTGCACCAATAAGCCATAACATTTAAAACCACTCAAATCAGTCATGAACAACTTTTGCAGTGTGTAAGGGCACTATGTACTGCTGAAAGAGGCCACTGTCATTAATGAATACCGTTGCCATAAAGGAGTGTACTTGGTCTGCAACACTGTCTAGGTAGGTGGTACATGTCAAAGTAACATCCACATTGACAAAGATCAAGGTGTTGACTCCCAAATTCCCCAGATCACATTCCAAGATCTCACTTGAGCATCTACAGGAAATACTGGAAGAACAATTCTGATCCATGGAGGCTCCACCTACAGGACCTACAGGAGCTGCCCTCCATAATTATTGGCACCCCTGGTTAAGATGTGTTCTTTATCTTCTAATAAATTCAGTTTTGTTCTAAATAATATAGGACCACAATGAAAAAAAGAGGAAAATCCAACCTTTAATTCA